>JAFVLL020043537.1:0-5000 GCA_021397915.2 Tor tambroides
TCTTTAGGAGGAGTCTACAGCCATTGGGGAAGGGTTTATGTGTTGAGGGAGTGTATGAGGGCGTGGTCTATAGGTTGGGTGTGTGTCTTTAGGAGGAGTCTACAGTCATTGGGGAAGGGTTTATGTGTTGAGTGAGTGCATGAGGGCGTGGTCTATAGGTTGGGTGTGTGTCTTTAGGAGGAGTCTAGAGGTATTGGGGAAGGGTTTATGTGTTGAGGGAGTGTATGAGTGTGTGGTCTATAGGTTGGGGGTGTGTCTTTAGGAGGAGTATACAGCCATTGGGGAAGGGTTTAGGCGTGTTCGACTTGAAGCAGCACTGCGCAGAATGATCACGGTAGGACATCAAAGTACCGCGAGAGCGATAAGAGAGCAGACAGATCCTATGTATTCGAATCGCTCTCGCGGTACTTCGATGTCATACGGTGATCATTCTGCGCAGCGCTGCTTTAAGTCGAACGTGCCTTTTATGTGTTGAGGGAGTGTATGAGGGTGTGGTCTATAGGTTGGGTGTGTGTGTTAAGGTGGAGTCTATTGTATTTGTGTGTGAGAGAGACTCACTAAGTTGCTGTTGGTGTTATTCGTATCTTCCTCAGGCATGGGCATGAAAACGGCCAGAGCTACGCAGTTTGCAAAGATGGTGAGGAGGATGATGATTTCAAAAGGTCTGAGAGAAACGTTCAGGAAAATAAAAACATCCACCAACATGCTTGTTTCTGAATGGTAAAATCATAGAGATAATACTGCAATGGTGAACAATATATGTGTGTTGATGACCGCAGTCTCAGTGTGTTGTTGTGTGTGCGCTAGCATTCTCTGAGCTTAGCATGTCTGTATTTAGTGAGCTGGAGTACAGAGCAGCTGTTCTCTCAGAATATCAGAGCACCGTGCTGAAACACTGACATTTAAACACCTCTACACACACACACACACGAGAGTGAATGAGCTCATTAACTAGCTATCATCTCCTAGCTGCTTTTTTCAAACACTTTGATAATTGCATATTTGGCACCTCTTGTAATGAATGACTTTAAATGGTAAACTTATTTTAAATGGTAAATTAAGATTTTTTTTTTATTGGAGATTCACCTGAGATGAATTTTAATAATCTGAGAATTGACCAAGAATGTTATTTTCATTTTTGTCATTTCTAAAATTATTATATTATTTTTTATTTATTTAATATTAGAATATATTTTATTTATCATTTATTTTTATAGTTTTTTTTTTTTTTTTTTTTTTACAGCTGTTTAATGTATTTGTCAAAACCATGATGCACTACCTTTCAAAAGTTTGGGAATGATTTTAAATTAATACTTTTATTCATCAAAGATGCATTCAATTGATCAAAAGTGACAGAAAAGACATAATGTTACAATAATAATATTTCTAATAATAATATTGCAGAATGACTTTTACATATTTTAATAATGTGCATTAAATTCCACCTGCTTGGCTGACCGGTTTAGTGATAATTTTAATGCAGAAAACGGCAAATAAAAACATTATTGTAATTAAAAACATTTTCTGTTTCATTAAAGGATACTTCCACTCTACAATGTTTATGCAGGCCTTGCGGAAGGGGTTCTTCAGCGTGAGGAAGAGGAGTGATCGCGCCGGCCGCGGGTTTCCACCTGTGGCCTGGAGCTTCTTGAGTTTCTCTCTCTGCTTCCTCTTGAGCGTCTCCTCATCCATGATGAAGGTGCTCATGGGTGCTTCACCGCTGCCCTCCATGATTCAATCAGAACCAGAGCAGGAGGCGCAGGAATCCTGGAGATCAGGTACTTGGCTCAGTAGTTCAGGATCTTCCTGTGGCTGAAAAATGAACGTGTCCCCACCATCCGCTCTTCCATCTGTCTCTCTGTCTGTCTGTCTCTCAATCTATTTCTCTCGCTGCCTCTCTCTGCTCTTGTTTGGTTAGTACCGCAGCTGTCTGACTTAAAAAATAAATATAGACAATGCGTGTCACTCGGTTTAAGCGTGCGTGTTCGGGGACAACAGAGCATGACATAGTCATGGTCACAGAGACATAGATAAAAAGGCAGGACATTCACGCAGTCATAACTTTGGAATGTTCTCATTGGCTTGTTTTGTTTGGGCTTTGTGACATCACTGAGTTGCCAAACCAATCAGCTCACAAATGTGTCACTGTCATCTCTGTGGTTTCACATGATTTATGAGCTTTTTCTCATTGTCCCAATCATTCTTCAGTCTCTTATCAACTATACAAATGTCTTAACCTGTCAAGAACATTTCTAGGTCATAAACTTGATTTATATTTATTTGCACTGTAAAAATGATCAATAAATCAGGGTAAAATATCTTTTTCAGTGCTGAAACTCATCAAAATGTAATCAGTTGCAACAATTTTTTAAAGTTGTATGGGACTCAAATAGAAATAATTGAAATGATTAATACAGCCAATTTGATTAAACTTAAAAATTAAAGTCAGCAACTTTATGAACATGTTGAATACAGTCATTTAAAAAAACAGAAACAAGACTACAATCAATGTATCTCTAAGTAAAAAAACAGCCCCATTCCAAGTATAATTTAAGATTTATTTGAATAAAAAAGTGTAAAAATCACAGTTCACATGATCACATGAGAATGCAAGAGCAGAAACTGGGTGTCGTGTTGATTTCAAGGCTTTTTTGAGTGTCATGACCCCTGTGCTCTCATGTCCCAGTCTGAAAACACACTACATCACGCTACCCAACTACAATGCCACTCTTGTGCCATATTCAACTCGTTTCAGAAGATTTCATTACTTTATTGAAGACCAAACTTAAAGGGGTCATGTGACGTTGCTAAAAATAACTTTATTTTGTGTATCTGGTGTAATGCAATGTGTTTATGCGGTTTAAGGTTAAAAAAACACATTACTTTGCACATACTGTACATTATTGTTGCTCCTCTCTGCCCCGCCTTTCTGAAACATGTTGATTTTTACAAAGCGTTCTGAAAAGCGTGGTGTGCTCTGATTGGCCAGCTATCCAGTGGATTGTGATTGGCCGAATACCTCAAGCATGTGATCAAAATGTTACACCCCTTACCATATTTGGAAACACACAGCATCTCCACGACAACAATACTACAGCGAGAATAAAAGTTATGCCTTCTTTCTTTGCGTAAACATTTGGGCGGTGTTATACAAATCTTCCAACACAGTGACGTAGATATGTGTTTTAGGAAGGCGTGGACGAGTCTGAACTTTTATAAAGAATACCTCTTCAGGTTTGAAACTTTAGTCTTTGTAACTTTACGGATCTTATCTATGCACGAACAGCTTGTAACACTCCAAAGACAAAGAAAAACTTAAAATCGCATCACATGACCCCTTTAAATAAACTTCTGTAATTATTTGCACATTTCCTGAATAGCTGCTCTTTTTGAATTACAAATTGTGCTTTTGCATCATTGAAACACATGCTAATATCTGATAATCAGCAACGTTTTGGTGGCACAGGATAAAAGTTGCATGTACAATGTTTTCAGTACGTCTTTAACTTCCAACAGACTCCTCAGAAGATGATTCGGAAACGGAAAGCGGCGACGCTTCTCCGTTCTGCTCCGCCCTGCCCGCGTTCTCCACCAAATCCTGCAGGTACTTGATGTAGCGTATTGCCGCGCGAAGCGTCTCCACTTTGCTCAGCCGTTTGTCCGTGGTCCCATTGGGCAGGTGGTCGCGTAGTTTGGCGTATCCCTGGTTTACGCACTTCACGCGCTGGCGTTCACGCTCGTTGCGTTTCTGGATGAAGGCGGGCTCGAAGGGACATTCGTAAACGCCGAAGCTACCGTGGAACGGCGGCAGGTACGAGAGCAGCGCCGCTCCGCCGCAGTAGGATCTATCGTAGACTCGCTGATCAACGTGGGTCGGGTATAAAAACAGCGGCAATGCGCGATCGGTGCGAACATCGTTCCCTCTGTAACCACTAGGGGGCACACAATACCTGCTGCTCCTGGCCAAATGGCAATGAGAGTCCTGGAGGGTTGCGTCCATGTTGAGATGAAGCGCGCAAATCAGAGTTGGTTCCGTTCGTTTGTTCGGAAACGAAAGCCACGCCCAAGGAAGTGTCTCTAAGACTGACGGATTAACGTGCGTTTCCTGAGGTGAGGAAGCATCGTCTTCTTCCTCGTTTAAATCCCAGAAGCTCGGAAAACGGCTTCTGCTGCTCTTTGAAAACCCTGTGAAGGATTTCAAGAGAGACAGACGAGAGTTTAGACCAGAGGACTTCAAACACACTTCAGATTAACATAATAACTGTTTAGTCTGAGGTTCAAATGCATGGGATAAGCCTGCGGACGGTCCTTGCAATTAACACGGATTTGACATGAAATACAGTCGAAAAGACCCAAAACAGTCTGTGAGCGCAAATGCATGTTAAAATCACTATCTGTGCTTCCACTATACGTGCTATGCAAATAATAACGTATCTGATTTATTGACAGAAATCTGAAGTTAAATAAGGTTTGATACGGGTACAGGTGAAGTATGTACTACGATTGCATGCTTGTATTAGCGTGTTAGATAAAAGCGTGCAGCAGTGTGTCAGTAATCCGTCTCTAATTCATGACATTGTGTACTACACAAGAGTTATAGGAGGAAAGCAGAATGTGCTCGAGGAATAATAAGGTCTCTGAAAGAAAAATAAACGACTGATCTAATCCCTCATTGTGTTTCCAATTTAAAGACATATCTGCGCTTGTCTTGTGCGTGTTTGGAGCTCGAGGCGAAACATTAAATGTTGTCTAATCTGTCTTTCAGTGGAAATCCCCTCAGCTGTGAAGTGGTGTCAGATTGGACGTATAAAGGAGAAAAGATTGAAGCAGTGGAGAAATTATGAATTGAAACATGTCAGAGACTTTTCATGTGGCTACAAAGAAAAACAATCCTGCTGCTCTTCTTGTGTCAATGCATTGTGGGTCGTTTTATTGTCAAGTTAGCTGATGCAGCTTTTGCAGACCACATTAAAACATATTGAATAATAAATAACATGCAG
>JAFVLL020043537.1:10000-12500 GCA_021397915.2 Tor tambroides
GTCCACAAAGTTGAAAGTGATTGAAAAAGTAAATAATCTTTTACTTTATGCAGTATTTACCTTAATTTATACTTTAAATATAATAACATCTTGTTTATGCGTATTATGTGTAAGTAGTGTATTCTGTACATTTTGTGTTAAGTTGAAGTGTTTTTTTAGCACGCACCCAGTGTTTTCACCCATCATTACATCAGTGTACTGTATTTGACTGTAAAGTGGCCTGGTTTTAAGGAGGTTTCTCTTTATGGTTTATGTTCATCTGCAGCTATCATAAATGTATTTATATAACGCAGCAAGAGTGTACAGTATGTCCGCATGTAGATATCTGAGTTTGTGAAACTGCTGTTCTAGTTAATCTGACTCACACTCTGTGGCTTTAGACGGATCTGCATCAAACAAAAGCTGCAGTCAGACCGTGTGTGTGTGTGTGTGTGTGTGTGTGTGCAGGTTTTGTCTCATAACCTTCACAGTGTTTTGCGGATTCCTCACGACCCTGCGGCCCTCGAGAGACACTTCAGTGATGATGATGACGGTCCTGTATCCAGTCAGGGGTACATGCCCTACCTGAATCAGTTCATACTGGACAAGGTACTGTGACACAAGCATGCTCTTTCAATGCTCACAAGACTCTCAGTTATGTTTCTTTGAAGTATCAACTTTAACTCAGATGTTTCTCCTGAAATTAGGTGAAAATAAACCCAAATCCAGGAAGAGTTCAGAGCTATAAAATGAAAGTGGAGAGTAGTTCAGATCATTAAATATTTGTGACCCTGGAGCACAAAACCAGTCATAAGGGTCAATTTTTCGAAATTTAGATTTATACATCATGAATAAATAAGCTTTCCATTGATGTATGGTTTGTTAGGATAGGACAATATTTGGCTGAGATACAACTATTTGAAAATCTGGAATCTGACGGTGCAAAAAATCTAAATATTGAGAAAATCTCCTTTAAAGTTGTCCAAATGAAGTTCTTAGCAATGCATATTACTAATCAAAAATTAAGTTTTGTTATATTTATGGTAGGAAATTTACTAAATATCTTCATGGAACATTATCTTTACTTAATATCCTAATGATTTTTGGCATAAAAGAAAATTTGATAATTTTGACCCATACAATGTATTTTTGGCTATTGCTACAAATTTTCCCGTGGTACTTATGATTGCTTTTGAGGTCCAGGGCCACATTTGAATTAATATCGAGATATGACTTTTCATTGCAGACTTTGGGATCTTGACAAATCTGAGCGCTGTTTGAGACATTGCTGTGACACAAGAGATGACTGGGGTCTTTTCTCAGGAGAAGCTTTAGCAAAATCACTTTAATAACAGTGCTAGCTTGGAGAAATAAGAGTGTAATTGAGATATTAAAAATATTTGGGAAAAGATTAATGAATTTCTCAGATGAACGAGAAATGCATGAGTCAAATCTGAGCACAGTTTAAGACATTGTTGAGATCTCTTCTGAAACTTTAGAGGAGATGCATGTGAGATTGATGGGGAGAAACCAAAGTCTCCGTTGAATCTCATTGCTTTCTTGGAGAAATCGAGATGATGTTTGTTGTGTGATCAGGTGACGGAGGGGACGTTCGTTAAAGAGGAAGTTGACGAGCTGTGCTGGACTCTCTCTTCCAAGAAAAACTACCGTCCTGATGCGCAGCGGGTTTTGTCCAATCAGGACTCTATGCGGCTCTGGTGTCTCTTCAACTTCTTAGCGGACGACAGATATCCTCTCACACTCGTGCCGGAGGAGGTGAGCACACACATGTCTGATCATCCGGGGCGTATCACAGGAAGAGCATAACTTTACAAGCTTATCTGATCTGTTTGGTAACCATGCTAATTTCAGTTAGGACCACATTTAGGACAAAAGCTATTACAGACCAGCATTTCCTTTATTTCACAGTTTTTACAATCTTTTGAAAGAAAAATTCAAGCTCTTTTCAACGACTTTCAAGCTTTCACACAACTATTTCCAGCACTTTAAATCTCTAAAAATTCTAAATTTAAATAATATTTTTAATGGGATGACCAAAATATACTTTATGGTAAACAAACACTTGTGTAAAAAAAACAAAAAAAACACTATAACCAGTAGATGGCAGCAGAGGAGCGCTTATTTGCTTATTAGTCATTCATTTTTACTTTTTGCTTTATATTTAGAAATCATAAAATCACTATTATAAAACACCAAATCATCAAGAATTCAAATTTTGTCAAAGTTTTGCACTTTTTTTGTGTACAAAGTAAGAAAAGTCACAAAGTGCATTGAAAAACAAACTTTTCTTCAATTTGTGACTGAATCACACATAATATGTTCCTTTGTAATCACCGATGTTGTCGGTCAGTCACATATAATACTATAGTAGAGTAGTCTATATTAATTTTCTATATAAAATTTTTGCATGTTACTGTTGTTAATAAAAGTAAATTTTGTATGCATCAATTCAAGCTCAGTGATTTACTCTCAAATGTGTATTACCAAAAAATTATTAGTA
>JAFVLL020043537.1:20000-49238 GCA_021397915.2 Tor tambroides
CTGTGTTAGCACTGATGTTTCTGGTGTTTAGCTGTGTTAGCATTAGCATTTCTGGTGTTTAGCTGTGTTAGCATTAATATTTCTGGTGCGTAGCTGTGTTAGCATTAATATTTCTGGTGTTTAGCTGTGTTAGCGTTGATATTTCTAGTGCTTAGCTGTGTTAACATTAACAGGTGATTAGCTGATGTTTCTGGTGTTTAGCTGTGTTAAAAATTCTGGTGTTTAGCTGTGTTAGCACTGATGTTTCTGGTGTTTAGCTGTGTTAGCACTGATGTTTCTGGTGTTTATCTGTGTTAGCACTGATGTTTGGTTTGTTTAGGTGTAGTGTAGTCAAAGTCTCTTTAAGACAAGTCATTTCACTCGGCGGCCATCTTTGAAACGCCTCTCGGGCATCCAAGAGCAGCTCCTATCTTTGTGGGAAACATCAAATTCAAAAACTGTTCCACTAAACCGATTAAATTTTGCTATTTGAAATCACCAATGAAATTGGACAACAACTGTCATAAATGTTGTTTCTTTACTATACAAATAGCGTTCAAAAGCTTATTTCTCAGGCTAGATCTGCCAGTGCGCATGCACAGTCCTGACGCGCGTCTCAGGCGGGCTCTTCTAGCAACCGGGACTTCTAACGGCTGCGGTGCCGTGCTGACCTGAGTTAGCGATTGGCTCTTTCAGCCAGAGAGCGGGCTTCCCTGCGATTGAGGGCCCTTGACGAACGTTGCATTTTCCCCATTCAAAACTGTCAGTGACATGTCTTGGTGTCACAAAGGTCTTTGGTGTAGTGTTGAGTTTCTCTGTGGTGTTTAGCGCTAGCGTTTGGTTCTGTGTTGGCAGGCTGCTGGCGGAGGAGGAGGAGAAGGTGAAGTCTCTGCTGACGCTGCAGGAGGAGCAGGAGGAGCAGCTCCAGCAGACCCAGCGTGAGAAGCAGGAGCTCCTGCAGGAGATGGAAAGTCTGAGCTCTGGATGATGGCCTTCAACTTCTTTGGACAAGTCTTGAACTGTGATGAGTGGGCCAGACATCCCGGTGACTCATGTGGCGCTGTCTCGTGCTTCTCGCGTGTTCCTCTGCACTCATGAACCTGTGTCATCCGCAGGCCGCGCAGCGCAAACTCCGGCAGGCCAGTACAAGCGTCAAACACTGGAACGTGCAGATGAACCGCCTGATGCACCCCATCGGCCCTGGAGGTTTGTTATGTTCTTGTTACGTTAAAAATTCATAAAAACCCAGTTCATTTCTACTCAGAATCAAGGCCATTGCACACCGAGTCCGAATTTTTCATCCGAATGTTTCTTGTTTGATGCTTCTTGTGTTTAGGTGTGTTAGCATTAACAGTTCTGGTGTTTTAAGCTGTGCTAGCATTGACATTTCTAGTGTTTAGCTGTGTTAGCATTAGCATTTCTGGTGTTTAGCTGGACTAGCGTTCACATTTCTAGTGTTTAGCTGTGTTAGCATTAGCATTTCTGGTGTTTAGCTGGACTAGCTTTCACATTTCTAGTGTTTACCTGTGTTAGCATTAGCATTTCTGGTGTTTAGCCGGAGTAGCGTTCACATTTCTAGTGTTTAGCTGTGTTAGCATTAACAGTTCTGGCTGGCTGTCTTGTGACATTTCTAGTGTTTAGCTGTGTTAGCATTAGCATTTCTGGTGTTTAGCTGGACTAGCGTTCACATTTCTAGTGTTTAGCGGTGTTAGCATTAGCATCTCTGGTGTTTAACTAATTTGGCGGTGCATTTCGATGTTAGCTGTGTTAGCATTACGTCTGGTGTTTAGCTGGACTAGCGTTGACATTTCTAGTGTTTATTATTGGCAGTAGCATTTGGTGTTGACTGGACTAGCGTTGTTGTTTATGGTGTTTAGCAGTGTTAGCATTAGCATTTCTGGTGTTTAGCTGGACTAGCGCTCACATTTCCAGTGTTTAGCTGTGTTAGCATTGACATTTCTAGTGTTTAGCTGTGTTAGCATTAGCATCTCTGGTGTTTAGCTGGACTAGCTTTCTGGTGTTTAGCTGGACTAGCGTTCACATTTCTAGTGTGCTACTTCAGTCGCATTTCAGTGTTATTCTTACTAACGTTCACATTTCTAGTGTTTAGCTGTGTTAGCATTAGCATCTCTGGTGTTTAACTGGACTAGCGTTCACATTTCTAGTGTTTAGCTGTGTTAGCATTAGCATCTCTGGTGTTTGTGGACCTTGTCTTTCTGGTAGCTGTGTTAGCATTAGCATCTGGTGTTGCTTCGGACCGTTATTCTGGTGTTTGGCTGTGTTGTTAGCATTAGCATCTCTGCGGCATTTAGCGGTTAAGCGTTCACATTTCTAGTGTTTGGCTGTGTTGCATTAGCATCTCTGGCGTTTGCGGACTAGCGTTGACATTTCTGATGTTTAGCTGCAATAGCATTAGCATTTCTGAATCTGGGCTGGACTAGCTTTCACATTTCTAGTGTTTAGCTGTGTTAGCATTAGCATTTCTGGTGTTTAGCTGGACTAGCTTTCACATTTCTAGTGTTTAGCTGTGTTAGCATTAGCATTTCTGGTGTTTAGCTGGACTAGCATTGACATTTGTAGTGTTTAGCTGTGTTAGCATTAGCATTTCTGGTGTTTAGCTAGGCTAGTGTTGATATTTCTAGTGCTTAGCTGTGTTAACATTAACATTTCTGGTGTTTAGCTGGACCAGCGTTGACATTTCTAGTGTTTAGCTGTGTTAGCATTAACATTTATGGTGTTTAGCTGGACTAGTGTTCATATTTCTAGTGTTTAGCTGTGTTAGCATTAACATTTATGGTGTTTAGCTGGACCAGCGTTGACATTTCTAGTGTTTAGCTGTGTTAGCATTAACATTTATGGTGTTTAGCTGGACTAGTGTTCATATTTCTAGTGTTTAGCTGTGTTAACATTAACATTTCTGGTGTTTAGCTGGACTAGCGTTGACATTTCTAGTGTTTAGCTGTGTTAGCATTAGCATCTCTGGTGTTTAGCTGGACTAGCGTTGACATTTCTAGTGTTTAGCTGTGTTAGCATTAGCATTTCTGGTGTTTAGCTGGACTAGCGTTCACATTTCTAGTGTTTAGCTGTGTTAGCATTAGCATTTCTGACATTTAGCTGGACTAGCATTCAGATTGATAGTGTTTAGCTGTGTTAGCATTAGCATTTCTGGCATTTAGCTGGACTAGCATTCAGATTTATAGTGTTTAGCTGTGTTAGCATTAACATGATCAGAAATTTCCCACATTGAAAAATGGCGTACAACCTCTTTGTGTCAATGTGCCACACCTCAGAAACTTTAGTCCGTCATAAAATGTTCGATATACCGTTTTAGCATCATGCTAAACATTTTGAGGAGGTATTTTGTGCAGTGAATACTTTAATCATGCCTAATTTCAAAGCAGTCTATAAGTAAAACAGGTATATTTGTGTATTATGTGTATTTATATGATTAAGAGTATCCATTTTCTTTTATGGCAAAAATCATTAGGATATTAAGTAGATATTCCACAGAAAGATATTTAGTAAATTTCCCTGCAGTAAATATATCAACTTAATTTTGATTAGTAATTACTAGAACATATTTAGACAACTAAAGTGATTTCCTAATGTTTGATTGCACCTCAGATTCCAGATTTTCAAATATTGTCCTATCATAACAAACCATACATCAATGGAAAGATTATTTATTCAGCTTTCAGATGATGCATAAATCTCAGTTTCAAAAAGTTGACACGTGTGACACGGTTTTGTGGTCCAGGGTCACATGTGTCTCCTTAAAAATGTCTACAAATAATAGACAATATATTGTTGCTATATACAAATTAAACAAGGGAATTTGGATGTAAGATATGTTAAATCAATAACATTATGTATAATAAATCTAAGCATGGATAGCTGGGTATTGCACATGTTTTACTGCACAGTTAACTGCTCTTCTCTTCCATTCTTTTAAAGAAAGGAGAGCGTCTTCTAGTAATCTTCTCGCTCCTCCGGTCCGCATCCCCTCGGTCAGCGAGAGCGAGTCCAGGCCTCCACAGAGACCGAACAGCCTCCACTGTGAGAATATGGACTGCGGCGGCAACGAAAACAAAGAGCCGACTGACGCTGAATAAACCTGACAGAAATTAGCACAACTGACATAGCACTTAATAAACTTGAAGAAATTGTTCAGTCTATAATGAAAATGTGCTCACCCTCAGTTCATCTGAGATTAGGATGAGTTTGTTTCTTCATCAGATTTGTAGAAATGTGTCACTGCATCAGTATCTCAGCAATGGAAGTGAATGGGTGCCGTCAGAGTGAGAGTCCAAACAGCTGATAAAAACATCACATGTAATCCACACCACTCCAGTCCATCAGTTAACATCTGGAGATGAAGACAAAAGTTTTCTGGAGAAAAAACGTTTTATGACGGCACCCATTCACTTCAAGTGTAAATTTTCAAGCACATTTTTATTTTTTAGTTAGCTATTTCTTTAAGAAATTTACTGTGAATGAACCATAGCTGAAATCATAATTGAAACTGAAATATGTTTTCTTGTTTTTGTTGTTGCTGTATGACAGACCCCGGCTGATTTTTGGTGAAGCCGCTGTGGTTTGACTTCCTGTTTCCTGTGTGAGCAGAAGATGCTGTGCTCGTGTAGATAAACTGCTCTTTATCTCTCGCTCACTGTCACGAGAGGAAATAAATGAGTAGAAAAACACATCAAGTGCGACTCGGGAGTGTTTTACTCATTTTAATCTAATCTTACTCAAATAGTCTGAAGATAAGCACTTCAGAAAAGTTGTTAGTCATTCGCTTTGCACAAATGAGGCACATAATACGTGGAAAATAATGAGTTATAAGCTTTTACACACCGTCTGGATGTTAAAACAAGATATCTAACACATTTTAAACCCCCTGAAGTTTACAGAGTTATTCGATCGGAGTTTATGGTTCATGCGGCGAACAGCGACATCTGCTGGCGGTGACCGGAAGTGAGCGCGAATTCTCCCGTAAACATTTAAATAGCGTTTGTGCTGCAAATAAAAACAAACATTAAAAGCACATTTTCAGAATGCAGCATATATATATATATATATATATATATATATATATATAAATATGTATGTGTGTGTGGCATGTATATATATGTATGTGTGTGTGTATATGGGTTAAAGACGTTAAGTAAAAGAATGTAAAATTACAACTAATTAATATCTGAAAGTAATTAGTCTTTTAATATGTCATAAACTGATTTTTGTTGTAAATATGCCTGACAAGATTGTTACACTGAATGACATTTTAGTGGGTGTCTTCTGTAAATTAGAGGAAAGTGTATGATATTTATATTTTGCTCGGAAAAACAAAAACAAAGTAGCAATTAAATTAAACAGAAAACTTTTTATTTTTTGGGGGAAAACAACAACAATTTAAAGCAGTATTACACTTATTGTTTTTATGTTTAAACCCTTTTTCGTATTTGACCCATATATATGCATTAAACAGATACATAAAGGACAAAACAGAGAGAACCCCTACAGGTAAATAAATAAATAAATAAAAAAGGGGAAATAAATCACACCTAGTAAAGTTTCACATACAAAATTAAATACATAAAGACAAATAAAATAAATAAATAAATAAATAATAACAATATAATAAAAATAAATAAAAAATAAAAGACGATAATAATAATAAAAATAATATATTACAGAAGAAAACTTTATGCATCAAAACAATCATCATAATATTAATATTTCAATATATTATTATATTATTAATTAACATTTTAATATTTAAATTATATTAATTCATATTTCAAAAATCTATCACTTTTCTTGTTTCTAATCAACCTAAGGGATTTAAGGAATGCGCCAATTTCAGTTACGAAATATGAAAAAGGCAGCTGCGAATTTCGGTTCTTATAGGGTTAAATGAAATGAGCCGTTATGACGTCATACCGGAGCGGGGCCGGAGCGCTCGCGCCGTCGGGACTCCGGTGTGATGCAGCGGAGCGAGTCCCGGTAAACATGAAGCGTTCCGCGGATCCGCGCTGATCCGACCGGACAATAACGGAGGAAACCGTCGGGATCGTTCGCTCTGACGCGTAAGTCCGTTTTCCGTTCATTGCCTCAAGCGCTCCTACGAGACTCTGATGGGTTATTTACCGAGACCGTTAAGATTTAACGTTACGTTACGCTCATATAAAGTTTCAAAGAGAGTTTTGTATTGACAGATCACGCGAAGAGTTGAAGACACGTACCGATGATAGATAGATAGATAGATAGATAGATAGATAGATAGATAGATAGATAGATAGGCTCGTGTTGTTTGTAGGTGAAAGTTGTTTTGGGGTGATTTCGGGACGCTCCTCTTGCAACATATATTACTGGCACAGTGTGTGTTTACAAACGGAGCAAACACTCTCCGGTATAACGGGCTGTAACATCACCGGAGAACCGTTTGAAGTGTTCTCATTCATCACAAGTTCAACTTTATGCAAAAATACAAACATCCAGAAGCCGTCAAGGTCAGAGTCGCCAACAAAAAATATGTTGATGTGAACTTTGAGATGTTTGTGGTGGCACCCGTTCATCGACCCCGTTTAATACATCATCGGCTCTGTCGTGTGTGTCATCCCTTACGAAAATTAACCATGGTTTTACTATAATAAAATTGTAGTAACCATGTTTGTTTTTTGGCGCGTTGATTTCCATTTGTATAACCACAGTTTTACTACAAGTTAAACTATGGATAGTGAAGCAAGACCATGGTTAATTTGTGATTACCATGGTAAACATGGTTTTTAATTTGTTGGTTAATTAACTGCTAGTGATACGTAATGAAGTGTACTAGCTCTGGTTTTTCTCAGAGGGACAGTCGTAGATCTGCTCCGTCAGTATTCTTGTGGTTTTCTTGTGGGCTTCTCTTTTTTTCCTCTGGCTTTTGATTTTAGGCAACAGCGTTTGTCTTTCCGTCCGTCAGCGGCAGGTTTGAGGGGGGTTCCTTCCTTCCTCGCTGTATAAATGTCAGCTCTTGTGATTTTCCCAGTCTCACAGTCCTGGTGACTGTATAGAAGTATTTGAGATGCTGAAACGCAAGAGTTTGTGAACATGGTAACATTCGCAAATTTTAAAAGATTCATCTTTGAGTTGCTTCACAACTCCTTATTGAAGGATATTTTGAAGTCTTCATGGAGAAAACAAATGGGAAAAATACTTCGCAAACTTACGTTGTCTTGATTTCAAATTCTTTTTGCTAAAAATCTTCGTTAAATCTTCGAAACCCCAAGAATCCGTCACATAGAGACCGTTTCTCCATGTTCGTATTGAAGGATATTTTGAAGTCTTTGTGGAGAAAACAAATGGGAAAAATACTTGGCAAACTTGCGTTGTCTTGATTTCAAATTCTTTTTTGCTAAAAATCTTCGTTAAATCTTCTAAACCCCTAGAATCCGTCACATAGAGACCGTTTCTCCATGTTTGTATTGAAGGATATTTTGAAGTCTTCGTGGAGAAAACAAATGGGAAAAATACTTCGGAAACTTGCGTTGTCTTGATTTCAAATTCTTTTTTGCTAAAAATCTTCGTTAAATCTTCGAAACCCCTAGAATCCGTCACATAGAGACCGTTTCTCCATGTTCATATTGAAGGATATTTTGAAGTCTTCGTGGAGAAAACAAATGGGAAAAATACTTCGCAAACTTGCGTTGTCTTGATTTCAAATTCTTTTTTGCTAAAAATCTTCGTTAAATCTTTGAAACCCCAAGAATCCATCACATAGAGACTGTTTCTCCATGTTCGTGTGTCTGGCGGCTGGTTAAATGTCAGCGATTTTTTTAACGCAAGAGTTTGCGAAAGCGACGCTTTGTCGTGTGGTCGACAGTTCTGGATGTAAAAATCGCACGCATTATAGAGAAATCGATTTTTAGCGATAAATGTTTTGGTGGACTGTGGGGTTCTGGTGATGAGCCACAAGATGATTTCGAAAAGTGTTTACTAGCAAAATCTGTAGCGTAGAACGTTTCTGTTGTGATTCTTGTTTCTATGGAAACAGCGAAAAGCGACGCTACGTCGTTTGGCCATGAGTTGACAAAATAAAATGTTCTGGCATAGGCATTTGTTGACCAATGAGAGTCAGTAAAAAAAACGCTCGTTATAGAGAAATAGATCTTTTTTGCAATAATTCGCAAACCTTTCCTGAACGATGCACCACAGACTGTGAAGTTTAATGATGACAAGTATATTCGGTAGAAGCCACAAGAATGTGTCATTTGAAAAAGTGTTTAATCGCCTAATTAACATTAATCTTTTGTAGTAATTCTTGTTTCCATGGAAACAGCGACCTCTCCAATTGGTCAGTCTCCCTTGTGGCCCTGATGTGCTTGCAAAATCAAAGAACAAACTGGTGTGACATCATTTTGAATAAAAATACGCTAAATGAAGTTTGTTTTGAGAAACAAAAGCAAACTTTTCTGGAAAAGTTCAATCGACCTCCAATCATAGAGGTCGCTGTTACCATGGAAACAATGATCTGCATTGTGAATAATGGAATCAAGTCTTCCCACACTTGCTTATTATTACTTAATATATTTGAGTATTTTGTAATAAATTACAAATATACTATATTTTGTACGTTTAATCAATGACATATACGTAAATAGTTTCTGATGTCATTCGCAATGCATCATGGGATTCATTCCCATTAAAAAAAGTAAGTGCAAAGTACCTTTTGGAGTTTTTAAATACTTTTTAGTCAATTTTGCGAATAACGCGCTGTCAGTTTGACTACCAACACTTTAACAAAGGATATTTTGCAAAGCATATACTTCGCAAACTTGCGTTCTTTTCCGTGCTCGATTTCAGGCCTGGTTTCTCCTGGTCTTCCTGTAGTTCCATGTTATAAAGTTCTGGGTTGGTGAACCGGTTTATTGGTTTCTGTCGTACAAAAGCATCTAATGAGCAGCTAATGAATACTAACGAGTGCTAATTGGCTTAAAGACAGAGAGGAGCGTCAGCCTGAGTTACCTTCGCTGATGAACTCGTTAACCTCACGCCTGAAAGGAAGTGACATCAGCGCTGCTGTTGCCATGGAGACTTGCTTCCAATCCCATGGTCCTCTGCTTTTACAGGTCTGACCAGAGTTTGGCTTTTTATAAGAGGTCAAAGGTCAGCTGCCTTTCACATCGTTGGGGTCAAAAGGTCATTTGAGCGTTCAGCAAAGTCAGAATGGAATACTAGTACACTGCATACTACAGGTACTTAAAATTGCATCAGAAAGTTCTTACTACGTACTGTGGGAATAGTATGCTTAGTGGTGACCTTTGACCCCGCACAGAAAGGCCTGGCGCTGCCGTATGTAAATTCTGCGGCAGATTAAACCTGCTGATCTGCTGCAGTGATGAAGGTCTTTAGGAGATCCGCTGTGTTTGAACACACTCATTGATCTGCACACTGACCCACATAACGCTCAGCTGACCAATCAGAGCGCAGGACCCCGCTGGTGTTGTGTGATCGGACTGTTTGTAGGAGAAAGTTGTGGTTTCAGGATGATCTGTGCTCTTGTTTATTTGTCTGAACGGACACACGACGGCTTTCGTTTCCAGGAAGCAGATAATAGTGACTGTAGACTAACCCTAAAAAACTAATCTTAGTTTATTTTATTTTGTTTGTTTAGTTTTATTGTAAATAATAACTATGGACGAACCCTTAAATAAAACTTTTGGCAATTGGTAGCTATTTATTTTATTTTATTTTATTTATATAGTTGTGTTTAAAGTAACAAAAAAAATTCTAATGAATGCAGACTAACCCTAAAATAAAACTTGTGGTCATTTTAGTTTAGTTTTAGTTTTGTTGTAAAGTGAATTATAATAATTATAGACTAAAATAAAACTTATGGCGATTTCATTTAATGAAATTTTTATTTTATCACATTAGTTTTGTTTAAATCGAACTGTAAGCAATTTTTATTGACTGTCGATTAATCCTAAAATAAAACGTTTTTGCCTATTATTTTATTCCATTACTTTAGTTCATTTTCGTTTTTTGTGCACTCAGTTCTCAGCTCCACACAATTTAACGTGTTTTAAACCAAGTGATCATGAAGACACTTCATTGCATTTTTTGGATGTCCAAACATGTTCTCCAAACTCGTAGGACTCAAACACAGAGTGTGTGTGTGTGTGTGTCACAGTTCAGTGTGAGCGAGTGTGAAGCTCCAGCGAGAGGCAGATCCTGCAGCCTGCAGCTGCTCCAGTGACAGGCCCCGCTGACCTCTGCTCCTCATTCTCAGAGGTTCACTGGGTGTTTCTGGGAACTGATACTGAGAAATCCACTCACAGAGGTTTCATCTGTCCGTGTGTGTGTGTGTGTGTGTGTGTGTGTGTGTGTGTGTGTCAGAGGTCTAAAGACAGCAGTTTATCTGTCAGTCTGGGAACGCTCAGCTTTGCTTCAGTTCATCCGCAGACGTCTCATGTCTCTACAGCTGGTGTGTGTTAGTTCCCAGAATGCCGTGCGGTGGTCAGTCAGTTGGGGGTGGGCGTACCGCAGGGCTCTGGTGTCTTCTGAACGACGTACAGCTGTCAAATCAGTGTTATGTTATCGCAACTGTTCCTTGAATACGCATATATACACACATTACACACACACACACACACACACACACACACACACACACACACACACACACACACACACACATACGCGCGCACACACACACACACCTACATACATGCGCACACACACACACACACACACACACATACATACACACACACACACACACACACACACACACACATCAGACAAGAAACTTAAGACGGGACTTTATGAAACTAATGAAAAACTGAAAGTATAATAATCATTTAAAGTTTTTTATGCATATATAATATTACAATATTATGGACAATATAATATTCATATATATGTATATATATTTTTATATTATGTATTTATTTATGTTTGTGAGCATATATTGTCTATATAGAGAGAGAGGGCATAAAATAAATCAATTAAATAAAATCAATCAATTGAATCAATTTATTTTTATTAGAGTATGTTTTTATATTATTTTATATTACTATAAATATTTACATTTTTTATTATTAGTTTATATTTAAAGTTATATACATTTAAGTACTATTGAGATATTATTTTTAACTGTTTTTTTAATATTTTGAATTAAATTTTTACTTTTATATTTTCTGCTTTCGTGTTAATTCTCGGTAAAATTTTAGGAATTTTGTTGTGTGTTTTGTCATTTTTTGATTAGTTTTTGTTGTTTTAAAATATTTCTATTAAGTTTTTATTAATTATTATAGTAGTTTTAGTTATTTTTGTACATCAAATTATATGAAAATGAGAAATGTGCTTCAGAAACTAGATGAAAAAATAAGTTTTTGATATTTAATTAAACATTTATTTTATTTCAAGTAACAATTTTTTTTCGAAGGTTTTATTTTAAGTTAATTATAATAACCCTGCTTTAAAGTATTTTTATAATGTATGTTTATTTGATTTAACATTTATTTTATTTCAAATAACGAAAATGTTTTTTTTTTTTTCAATGCTTTTATTTTTAGTTAACTATAACAATCCTGGTTTATATATGAAGTATTTTTATAATATAATGTATGTTTGTTTATTTGATTTAATTTAATATGTATTTTATTTCAAGTAACGAACATGTTTTTTTTTTGGATGGTCTTCTAGTTAACTATAATAACCCTGCTTTATATAAGTGGTTCTATAATGTAATGAATGTTTGTTTAGACACACAACATATAAAACAACGAGTTTGTTTAGATAAAACGTGTCTGTAATGTATTTGCGTCTTTCAGGTGCTGTTATGATCGCCGCGGCTCATGAGCATCTTTGAGTTTCTGGAGATGGACGGAAGAGACTCTGCCGTTCTGGCCGGGAGGAGCAGATTACCCAGAGATCCCAGCGTGGTGGGCGGAGTATGTATGGGGAACGAAGACTCCTCCCCCTGCAGTAGCCAGGGGGAGGGGCCAGACGACAAACACCTGGAGGATGTGCTGTGTGAGCTGGGAGCGGGGGCGGAGCTTAACCTGGAGCTGGACGTGAGGGTGGAGCCTGAGGACGGCATAGATCTGCAGGGGGAGGAGCTTAGCTGGGAGACGAATCAGCAGGAGGCGAACAAACTGGAAGAGCAGAGCAACACGAGCCGCAGCACAGCCAGTCCTGAAGCCTCCACAGGTGACTGGATGATAACGGATGATTAGTTTCACACATTACATTCGTTACATTCGTTTAGAAGACGTCTGAAGTGCATGATTGTGTGTAGATCTCTCCAAAGCGTCGTCTCTCTCGGAGCAGCTCCTGCAGGGCCGTGAGCAGGGGGCGGGGCTAAACATGGAGTGTCGCATCTGTGGCGACAGAGCGTCAGGATTTCACTACGGCGTTCATGCCTGTGAGGGCTGCAAGGTCAGAGGTCATGCTCACATATGACTTGCAATGCATTAAACACAGATCAATCGGTAAATCATTCTTGCCTAAATTGTAACATTTAATAGTTTAATGAAATGTGGTCATAACGTTTTGTGAAATTGTTTGTGCAGTCATTCAAGTCAGATTAAATGCATGCAGAATGCATTTCTGTGTAAATCAGTTGTACAATATTTCATGCATAAGTTGCATTGAATTTGATTCACAAAACCCCCCAAAAATCTGTATAAATAGATCATAAAACCATTTTAGAGTGAAATGTTGCATGTAATGCAACATATGAAACACTAGTAGAACACATCTATCTTGCATAAATTGTAACATTAAATTAGTTGAATGAAATGTGGGCAAAACAACTTTCTGTGAAATTGTTCATAAAGTCATTAAATCAGATTGGTGCATTTAATGAAATTCTTTGAACACACGCAGAATGCATTTCTGTGTAAATCTTTAATGCAAAACACAAGCTGAAATAATTTGTGTTTAAATAGTTCAAAAAAACGTTCTTGAGTAAAGTGTTGCATTAAATGCAATGTAATAAACACTATTAGAACACATTTATATGTAGATAAATCACAAAATCATTCATGCATACATTGTAATGTTGAATTAGTTTATTGAAATGCAGACTTTTTGTGAAATCGTTCGTAAAGTCATTTAAGTCAGATTAAATGTGAACACATGCATAATGCATTTCTGTGTAAATGAATTGTAAAATGTTTCATGCATAAGTATATATCGTCTCTATTTCTCCCAGGGATTTTTCCGGAGGACGATTCGTATGAAGCTGGAATATGAGAAATGCGAGCGCAGCTGTAAGATCCAAAAGAAAAGTCGGAATAAATGTCAGTTCTGTCGTTTCCAAAAGTGCCTGATGCTCGGGATGTCCCATGACGGTGAGCGAAACAGACATTAGCGAACAATAAAACAAACGTGACTTTCTAGCGTGTTGAATGAGATTCTGTGTTTGTAGCGATCCGATACGGGCGGATGCCGGAGGCGGAGAAGCGTAAGCTAGTGGCGGGTCTGATAGCGGGAGAAAAGAGCTCTCCGAACTCCAGCGGGTCGGATCTAAAATCTCTCGCCAAACGGGTCAACAACGCCTACCTGAAGAATCTGAACATGACCAAGAAGAAAGCTCGCAACATCCTGACGGGGAAGACCAACGCAAGCCCGGTAACCTCCTCGAGACATGCCAAAAGTAAAACAGCCCTGCAAATAAACGCAGTTGCGAAAACCAAGCGTTTTGTCTCTGTGTGTCCTTCAGCCGTTTGTCATTCATGACATGGACTCGCTGTGGCAGGCGGAAAACGGGCTGGTCTGGAACCAGGTGATTAACGGAGCTCCGCCCAATAAGGAGATTGGCGTGCACGTGTTCTACCGCTGTCAATGCACGACCGTGGAAACCGTACGAGAACTCACAGAGTTCTCCAAAAGCATCCCGGGATTCGTCGACCTTTTCTTGAATGACCAGGTAACGCAATCCGGGTGGTGTTTTATCTCTGTTATGTTGCGTAAAAAGTACAAGATTTTCAACTATGTAATAAAAAACTAAACTGTAGTAAAAAAAAAGTCTAAAGGTCATTGCACACTGAATCCAAAATTTTCGCATGCGTTTTTTCGAATTTCCCATCCTTTCCTATCAAAATGCATGCTACGGATGCAAAAACGCAGAAAATCGAACCTGATTCGAATTTTGTTTGACGGATGAAAGTTTCGGAGGCAGTGTGCAAACCTGAGGTCATATTTATTTTTTAACGTGCAAAAATTTCGGACGAAAATTTCGGACTCGGTGTGCAATGACCTTAATTCACTGAATTGAAACAGAATGCAGATGTCTACATCATTCGTGAATCCATTATTGCGCAAATTGACGCATTCGGTTAAACTGAAAAAGCAGAACGAATTTTTGCGTAGATCAATCATGAAGTCAAGTGAAAAATGTTTGTTTCATAAAAATTGCAAACAAATTTCATTGAATTTGTGTGTAAAGTGATTCAGGTCAAATTGTCGCATTTAATGCAATTCGTTAAACTTGCAGAATTCGAAATGCATGCTGTATCTTACAACGTAAATGGATTGTAAAATATTTATTGTGTTGTTGCAAGAATTTCCCAAAAACATGAGCATTTCTTTGTAAAGAGTTCTCGAGTAAATCGTTGCATTTAATGCAATCCATGAGATCATGTGTATGTAGACAAAAATATTCTCATGTAAAATGAACCATTGATTTAGTTGAAATGTGGGCAGAACAAGTTTTGGTAGAGATGTTCGTGAAGTCATTAAATCAGGTTGTTGCATTTAATGTAATTAATTAAAAATGCATCTCTGTGTAAATCAATTGAATTTAATTCACAAAACACAATCAGAATGAATTTCTGTGTAAAAAATTCATAAAACAGTTTAGTACCGCTGTCAATGCACGACTGTGGAAACCGTACGAGAACTCGCGGAGTTCTCCAAAAGCATCCCGGGATTCATCGACCTTTTCTTGAATGACCAGGTAACGCAATCGAGGGGGGAGATTTATCTCTGTTATGTTGCGTAAAAAGTACAGGATTTTCAACTATGTAAAAAAAAAAACTCAACTAGCAAAAAAAAATCCAAGTTCAGTTAAAATAAACACAATCTGAATTGAAACTGAATGCAGATGTCAACTTCATTCGTAAATTCATTATTGCGCAAATTGCTGCATTCGGTTAAATTGAAAAAGCAGAACAAATTTTTGTGTAGATCAGTCATGAAGTCAAGTAAAAAATGTTCAAAATTCAATTCATTTCATAAAAATTGCAAACAAATTTAATTGAATTTGTGTGTAAAGTGATTCAAGTCAAATTGTCGCATTTAATGCAATTCGTTAAACTTGCAGAATCCGAAATGCATGCTGTATCCTACAACGTAAATGGATTGTAAAATATTTCTTGTTGTTGCAAGAATTTCCCCAAAACATGAGCATTTCTTTGTAAGCATTTCTTCTTGAGTAAATTGTTGCATTTAATGCAACGCACGAGATCACGTGTATGTACACAAAATTATTTTGATGTAAAATGAACCATTGATTTAGTTTATTGAAATGTGGGCAGAACAAGTTTTGGTAGAACTGTTTGTGAAGTCGGGTTGTTGCATTTAATGTAATTCATTAAAAATGCATCTCTGTGTAAATCAATTGAATTTGATTCACAAAACATAATCAGAATGAATTTCTGTGTAAAAAATTCATAAAGCAGTTCTTAAGTAAATTGTTGCATTTAATGCAGCGCATGAAACACAAGTATAATGCATTTATGTGTAGATCAATCCTAAAATAATTTAGTGTCAACTGTAACATTTCAGTTTGTTTAATGACACATGGACAGGACAACTTTTTGTGAAATCATTTGTAAAGTCATTATTGCATAAACTGTTGCATTTAATGCCGGTGTCATGAGAAATCGAGTCCCCCCTTGAAATCGGGTCCGCTTAGGACCCCAAGAGATCCAATTGGCTCAAATTACTTTTAATAGGTACTCTCTTTAGTGCCTGAATACAATTCCTACAAAATCATGTAATGATAAATGCTGTTTAAACTACGTTATAATGATAATTAATGTCTGTATTCGTTAGCTTATGTACTAGCATAGCATACAGATACCTGATTAGCTGCATAGCTTATTTTATACAGGAATTTGCACTTATTGTACATGTTCACAATTATTTTTTTAAATTATGTTATAAATTAAATGTTAAATGTCAAATGTTTTATAAATAAAACTAATTAATGATTTTCATTTTTTTCACTTAATAGGATATTACTTTTATTTATTAATTAGCAGTTAATCAAGTGTAAGAAATTACGTTTAATTTGTTTCATTATGCACTATTTTGTTCTATTATGCACTATATAGTAAGCCATACGTTTTTACATTAATATCTTTATGTATTTATTTAGGCAATGGGATCACTCGGGGTCCTAAGCGGACCCGATTTCGAGGGGGGACTCGATTTCTCATGACACCGGCAAAACAAATCTTTGTGTGAATAAGTCTTAAAGTCATTCTAGCATATGAATTTGTCTCATTAAACACAAGCAGAATGTATATTATTCTAAATAGTTCAGAAAACCATTCTTCAGTAAAAAAAAAATTTTGTGAAACCAAAAAAAAAAAACGCGACAGTTTACGCAAGAAAGCTTTCCACAGAAATCCGTTCAGCTAGCTCTCCTCCGCTCCTGCAGGTGACGCTGCTGAAATACGGGGTCCACGAGTCGATCTTTGCCATGCTGCCGTCGCTCATGAATAAAGACGGGCTGCTGGTGGCGAATGGGCGGGGCTTCGTGACGAGAGAGTTCCTGCGCAGTCTGCGCAAACCCTTCAGCGAGATCATGGAGCCAAAGTTTGAGTTCGCAGTGAAGTTTAACGCTCTTGAGCTGGACGACAGCGACCTCGCGCTCTTCGTGGCCGCCATTATCCTGTGTGGAGGTGAGAGAGTGTTTCTCTTTCCCCTAGTGGTTAAAGATGAAACTGCAGCAAGATTGTAACAGAGTTAACTTTAGGAATGGGCGATATCTTATCATTTGCAATATACCAGTAAAAATTCTCCCCGCGATAAGAATTAGTCTTTCCGCGATAATTACGATAAAGTCTAGTTTCTGACATATTTCTGTGTGCGACTGGAAGGTGGACGTGAAATTGAGGAGGAGTTTATCGCTAAATGAGGAGCTCCTTCTACGATCTGGAGCTGGTTTGTTCAGGGCTGTACAGTGCACAACAAATCAGTCTGTGCGATGAATAAATGTAGTACAGTAGCGCAGTTTTGCATGTGTACGAGTCTGTTTACAAACCTGTTCTCCAACAACGATAGCATTTATTGACATGCTTTTTCTCCAAGTTAACTTAATAACATAGTCGAGTGTTTGAATTAACTTCTTTCTGTAACCAGATGTGGTTTCATATCACAGAATGATAGTGTTATATACAGCGATAAAGGCTATGTCGATTAGTATTGCATTATAAATATACTTTATCCTTATAAAAAAATACCCAAGATTGCTTGAAGAACACAGATCATAGCTATATTTTGTGCAATCGTATGTTTATAGTCTTCAAGTTTCATCAGTTAAAATTTCCCTAACTGGATACTTTGTCCATATTAGGGATTTCCTGGAGCGTCGTCAGTCTATTACTTCTGCGATGCATGTGTGGAGTTTCTGCTCAAGAACGCCCTCCGGCTTCCAGTATGAGTTAAACAGTCGTTACGTTACGAGTGTACTCAGTAATGCTCACAACACCCTATTATGGGTAAAAATAGGAAAGATAATACTTTTCTCTAAAGAAACAGGATTCCCTGAATTATCGTCATTGATATCCTTATCGCAATGAAAGTATCGTGATTTATTTTTAAGCCCATATCGCCCATCCCTAGTTTACATGCATAATTGCGCAAATAAAATTTGTTTGCTTGCATGTAGATCGTCCAGGTCTCATGAACGTCCACCAGGTGGAGGAGATCCAGGACAGCATCCTCCAGGCCCTCAACCAGCACCTGCAGCTCAATCATCCCGACGCAAGCTTCATCTTCCCCAAACTTCTGCAGAAGCTCGCAGACCTGCGGCAGCTGGTGACGGAGAACGCGCAGCTGGTGCAGAAGATCAAGAAGACGGAGTCCGAGACGTCGCTGCACCCGCTGCTGCAGGAGATCTACAGGGACATGTACTGAGTCGAACCATTCCAGGCACGCTGACCAATCACTGTGACCTTCAGAGTTGTTATTTTTATAAAACGGACGATTTGTCGCTGATTAAATCAGCGCGAACTTAACTCTAAACCGGGTCAGGTTGTGTGAGTCAAAGAGACGTCAGTGAAACGCAATATTGCGTTGTCAGCTGTTCAAACACAACAATATTCGCCTCAAATTTCCGCCGTCTTCAAATCGCAGCAGTGCATTCCTATTCATGATGGGGACGAAAATGTCTTTGCCAACGCAGTGTGACAAAAACTCATTGACCAATAAGACACTTGCGAAATACTGCAGCGCTACCACGACTAAAGCTATTTCGCCGTCTGAAGTTAAATACCAAAGGTTGCTGCTATTGGTGAAATCCGTTTCGTTTTCGCTGGGTCATTCGCAAGCTAGTAACGTTAAGCTTTACAGGTATGTATTTTCGTTATGTTGCTGACAAGGCCAAAAACACACTACGTAAGTACGCTAACGCAACATTGTCCCGTTTAAACGTATGCTTTTTTGTGTTCATGTGGCGGTAATGAACCTCAGCACTGAAGGGGGCGGTAGAGTTTCCTACTAGCTACATATAAACACATCAACAGTGTAACTAACCTGATAGTAGTTGCGCTGACTAATGCTAATGTTCGTTATAGCGCCCCTTGTGGCGGCATTGAGAATGCAACAAGCTCTTGCATTGTTTTCATTGTGGATCGAATCGTTATGAAATGCTTTAAACGACACATGAAACTTTTACTAATCTTAAATGCTTCAAGATATTAAAACTAGATCGCTTATGAAACAAAAACCAGCCTATGATGTCTTACCTGGTTTATGCTGGTCTTATCTGGTCTCCCAGCCTCACCTGCCCAAAACCTGTTTAAAACCAGCTACGAGACAAGCTAAGACCGGTTTAGGCTAGTTTTTCTAACAGGGATCTTCCCCTATTGCAACACCTGAACAACTGGCAGAACGTCATTACAACTTGCAAACCTCGAACTTTCCGTTTTTTAATTGTTAATTGCGTTTCTGAGAAATGATACTGTGATCACATTTATATCAGAGCTCAGATCAGTGATTGAATATCTGACTCCAGAGGTTATATTAATGTTATTTAATAACGCTTTATTAGTTAGTTTCCTGAAACGGTCGCAGCACGACGTCCCCAATCGAGCATATCATTATATAGCTGTTCCTATATATCGGCGGTGACCTTTGACCTCAGTCTGATGTTGTTTCCCGTGGTTGTGCTGCTAACTGGATCCTGTAGACATGACATGCTGTGAATCTGTGCGTTTTGAACGGAGACGAGGGGAACACGTTTCTCCATCTGCACTGCAGGATAAACGACCGCTGATGTTTTCTACAGGCTTTTGTAAAACACCTGAAGAACATCTGAATAAAACTACAGGGTAAAACCTCACTAATGCATCTTCTGGGTTGATTCAGAAACATGCTTGTGTAGTGCAAACCAAACCAACGTCTTTTATGTTCAAAGAGAGATTTTAGGGGTCACTGGATTATTTTTGAGGTAAGTGGTTGTTTTAGAGGGTGTGTGGGTGTTTTTGGGGGTCACCTGGGTGTGTTGGAGTGATTTTTTTTGGGTCAGAGCACTTTGGGGTGTTTTTTATGTTTTAAATAGGGCTGTCAAATGATATTTTTTTAAAATCTAATTAATTACATCATGTGCCGATTTATTAAAGATAAAGTTATTATTAAAGATAATAGTTATTGCGTTAATTTAGAAAAAACACTGAATAGACATTACAAAAAAGTAGCTTTTAGAAACAAATATTTTAATTCAACATACAAAACTACAAATAAATAATGAAATAAGAAATTATTTAAAAACAACAACAACCATACTCTAAATAAAAAACTAAAAGCGGCAGTAGGTGGTGGCAAAAGTCATTCAGTCATTCATCTGTTTGTTCAAACGAACAGGCCTTTATATGGGGATGGGGTGTTTTATAGGATTGGTGAGGTGATTTTGATGTCATTAGGTGTTTTAGTGTGAATGAGGTGTAATCTTTTAGGGTCAGTGATGTTTTTGAGAGCTAGTGGGTGTTTTGAGGGCCAGAGAGCAATTTGAGAGTGATGGAGTTTTATTGGGTGTTTATGGAGGGTCACTGGGTGTTTTAGGGGATCATTGGGGTGTTTTTGAGGGTCATAAAGTATCTGGGTGTGATGGAACTATGCTTGGGTGTTTTAGGGGATTATTGGGGTTGTTTTGTAATTATTAGGGTGTTTTGGGTTTCTGGACATTTTTTGAGGGTCACAGGGTGTTCTAGGAAATCATTGGGGGTGTTTTTGAGGGACATTAAGGACCAGGGAGCAATCAGGGTGTGTTGGAACTTTGCTTGGGTGTTTTTGAGGATTCCTGGGTGTTTTAGGGGATCTCTGGGGTTGTTTTTAGGGTTCTATAATTATTGGGTAATTTGGGTGTTTTGAGTTTCTGGACATTTCTGAGGGTCATTGGGTATTCTAGGAAATCATTTGGGGTGTTTTTGAGGGAAATTAAATATTTAGGGAGTAATCTGGGTGTTTCTGAGTTTCGTTTGGTGGTTTTGGGGGTCACTGGGTGTTTTAGGAGATCATTGGGGTGTTTTTTTTTAGGGTGATTAAATATTTAGAGAGTAATGTGAGGTTTTGGGAGTTGCTAGAGGTTATTTGATGTTTTAGGGGATCATTGGGGTGTTTTTGAGGGACATTAAGTATTTAGGAAGTAATCTGGGTGTTTCATAGTTTCGTTTGGGTGTTTTGGGAGTCATTGGATGTTTTAAGGTATCATTGGGGTGTTTTTGAGGGTCAAATATTTAGGGAGTTATCTGGGTGTTTATGGTTTTCTGGGGATTTTGGGGGTCACTGGGTGTTTTAGGGCTTCATTGGAGTGTTTTTGAGGGACATTACATATTTAGGGAGTAATCTGGGTGTTTCACAGTTTCGTTTGGCTGTTTTGGGGGTCATTGGATGTTTTAAGGTATCATTGGGGTGTTTTTGAGGGTTAAATATTTAGGGAGTTATCTGGGTGTTTATGGGTTTCTGGGCATTTTGGGGGTCACTGGGTGTTTTAGGGCCTCATTGGGGTGTTTTTGAGGTTCAATAAGTATTTAGGGAGTAATCTGGGTGTTTTGGAGATTCATTTGGTGGTTTTGGGGGTCACTGGGTGTTTTTAGGGTATCATTGAGGTGTTTTTTGAGGGACGTGTATTTAGGGAGTAATCTGGGTGTTTTGAATTTCTGGACATTTTTGAGGGTCGCTGTGTGTTCGAGAAAATCATTGGGGTGTTTCTAAGGGACATTAAATATTTAGGGAGCAATCTGGGTGTTTATGGGTTCCTGGGTATTTTGGGGGTCACTGGGTGTTTTAGGGGATCATTGGGGTGTTTTTGAGGTTTAATAAGTATTTAGGGAGTAATCTTTGTATTTTGGAGTTTCTGGATGTTTTTGAGGGTCACTAGCTGTTTTAGAGGATCATCAGGGTGAATGGGGTATTTTTGGTTAGGGTTAGTGGTCAGTGGGATGTTTTTGAGGCTCGTTGTGTGTTTTGTATCAGGGCGTGAGGGTCAGTGAGAGATTCTCAAGGGTGCATGCTCTTCCTCTGAGTCGTGTTCATCTGTCAGGTGGTTTCCTGTCCGTTATGTACATTTCCTCCTCAGCTGAAGGTCGTGACCCTGCTTTCTGTTTGAAATGTTTCCTCTCTGTAAGGTTACAATTCATGAAGCAAATGCGTGAACAGAACAATCATGTGGATCTCAGGATAACACGCCCATCTGATTATGATTGTCATTACACGTGATTGTTTGTGTTAGTATGTGTGTGTGTGTGTTGTATGATCTTTGTTTGTTTTAAGGGTGTGTGTGAATGTGCTCCACAGATGTTGTATGAACAATGCGGCCCCCAATCTTTCCATTGTGTGTGTTCTGCACGAGTTCCGCGTCCCAGCAAGCGGTCCGATTCCAGTCTGGATTCTGGCGTTGCTCTCTCCCTTTGCCTCACGCTACTTAAGTCCTAGCGCAAAACAAAAGCGTTTAAGGGTTTCAAACAGGATTTGGTCACATGAGATGCTGAAATCTGCCTAATACAGATTAGACGGATCAGCTCTCAAATCATGGGGCCTCGGACGCACACGAGGAGCGCTGAATGAACTGTTACAGAACCAAACACATTCACAGACAATGAATCTCAGGAGTCAATGAAGACGGTTCCTTAGATTTCTATGAGGTTGTCAAAGTTTGATTGTTTTTAAAATTTTTTGTAGATTTGTGTAATTCAGCTCTCAATTTTTCAGTTCTCTGATATGCTCAAACAAACACAAGTCACTGCAAACAGTGAGTTCAGTAGCGTCCTCTCGTGGTCAGATTTGGAAATGCACCATGCATTTTACTTTTCAGAATTTCACAAAGGTATAAAATTAAATTGTATATAAAAAATTTTTTTTTATTTAAATTCCTTGTTTTAATTATTTGCAAAAACAAGATTTAGTATGTTTAAAACAATCTTTAGCTGCTATTTAAAAAAAAACAATAATAATAATAATAATGTAAAAAAAAAATAAGAAATATTTTTATTAAACATAAGTGCATTAAATATTTGCATTTATTTTCATTTATGTATTTATTAAGATACAATACGTTCATCGAAATTTCAGCATTATTCAAAAAATAGTCAGGAAAATGACTTGAACTGCCAATTTTGATTAATTCATCACTTTAATAAAGGTAAATATAATACAAAAATATAATAATAATAATACACATCTTTAATTAAAAAAGTAATTAAAATGAAATTATATACAAATGATATGTATTAAATATTTTTTTTTATTTATTCATAGTAAAAAAAAAAAAAAATTCTTTGCCATCTTGTGACCGATGACCTTTGACCCCTGTAGTCTCAGTTTGCTGCTGGGGGATTTCTTCCTCCTGCAGCGCTGACGCACTGATCTGCTGTCATGCTGTGGTGTGCTGCTGCTCTGGGGTCAGTGGGGTTGTGTGTGTTGAGCTGCTTCACATCACCACAGATGATTCCAGGTCAGTGTTCAGGCCTGATGAGCGTTAAGAAGATTATGATTGACTCTTTATCTCTGAACCGACTGCATACAAACACAGCAGCTACGGTAAGAAGAGCTTCACTCGGTTACAGTAAATGTGTTGTTGTATTAGTATTATCTGATGTCAGGGTTGTATCGGCAGATGAATGAATCAGGCCTCGATAATTACTCTGGAATACTGGGAGACAGCGACGACAGCGATGACGGTACAATATACACACGCTTACGAACATACCATTGATACCATAGTATCATAATAGCATGTTTTTGGACACTAGTCTAACGCTAAAACACTAACTTTAGCTGGTTTTGTTCGCAATAAACAGATCCAAACTCAAAGAACCTGCTGGCGGCTTCCTGGGAGAGTTTATCCATCATGGACCGACTGGGATTAAAGAGGTAAAGACCCAATGAAACACACACCGTATGCTAATGCTAACGCTAACAGGAAGTGTTTCTCGCAGCAGCGTGGAGATGACGGAGGAGGAAGTGGAGGTGAGTCTGTCTGAATGTATGTTAGATGTAGATCCGAACATCTTCAGATGTCGGTAACATCTGTAAAACACACACACACACACACACACACGCAGAGCGCGTTTACCCAGATTGCAGTGGGGTTTCACTGTGACCAGTACACGCTGACCCAGCGGCTGCAGGCGGAGCGACACGACCGCAGCGTCGCAGAGGAGAACCTGCAGAGAGAGCTGAGACAGAGCAGAGAGATGCTGCAGGTACCACAGATACGCCTGAGACAATAATGAGGGATGGGGGAGCGTTGTGAGAGCGTTGTGGAATGGTTGTGAGAGCGTTGTGGAATGATTGTGAGCGTTGTGGAATGATTGTGAGAGTGTTGTGAGTGTTGTGAGAGCGTTGTGGAATGGCTGTGAGAGCGTTGTGGAATGGCTGTGAGAGTGTTGTGAGAGCGTTGTGGAATGGTTGTGAGAGTATTGTGAGAGCGTTGTGGAATGGCTGTGAGAGTGTTGTGAGCATTGTGGAATGATTGTGAGAGCATTGTGGAATGGTGGTGAGAGTGTTGTGAGAGCGTTGTGGAATGGTTGTGAGAGCGTTGTGGAATGGTTGTGAGAGCGTTGTGGAATAGCTGTGAGAGTGTGTTGTGGAATGGCTGTGAGAGTGTTGTGAGAGCGTTGTGGAATGGTTGTGAGAGCGTTGTGGAATGGCTGTGAGAGTGTTGTGAGAGCGTTGTGGAATGCTTGTGAGAGTATTGTGAGAGCGTTGTGGCATGGCTGTGAGAGTGTTGTGAGCGTTGCGGAATGATTGTGAGAGTGTTGTGAGAGCATTGTGGGAGCATTGTGGAATGGTTGTGAGAGCGTTGTGGAATGATTGTGAGAGTGTTGTGAGTGTTGTGAGAGCGTTGTGGAATGGCTGTGAGAGTGTTGTGAGCATTGTGGAATGATTGTGAGAGTGTTGTGAGAGTGTTGTGAGTGCGTTGTGAGAGCGTTGTGGAATGGTTGTGAGAGTGTTGTGAGAGCGTTGTGGAATGGTTGTGAAAGCATTGTGGAATGGTTGTGAGAGCGTTGTGGAATGATTGTGAGAGTGTTGTGAGCGTTGTGGAATGGTTGTGAAAGCATTGTGGAATGGTTGTGAGAGCGTTGTGAGAGCGTTGTGGAATGATTGTGAGGGCATTGTGGAATGGTGGTGAGAGTGTTGTGAGTGTTGTGAAAGCATTGTGGGAGCGTTATGGAATGGTTGTGAGAGCGTTGTGAGAGTGTTGTGGAATGGTTGTGGGATGGCTGTTGCCATGGGCATCGGATGCAAAAAAATGTGGGTGTGTCCAACATAGTGTAAGTGTAACTGTAATTCAGTGCTGCAACAAAAGCCCTATTCAGACGGGACTAGTTTTCCAGGGGGTCATTAGAGAAATTTGTGTTTCACAGACGTACTTTGCGATTTTAATCCCGTCCGAATCTGCTATGTCTGCGTTTTTCTCACACAACCTCTTTAATAATTCCAGAGCAAATGGTTGTGGGAGCATTGTGAGAGCATTGTGGGAGTGTTGTAGGAGCATTGTGAGTGTTGTGGGATGGTTTTTAGAACGTTGTGAGAGCATTGTAAGTGTTGTGAGTACATTGTGAGTGCATTTTGGGTACATTGTTAAGAGGGTTGTGACAAGGTTGTGGGGGATTATGGGGCTGCATTGTGAGGGGGTTGTGAAAGGGTTTTGGGACATTTTTTAGAGGGTTTTGAGGGCATTTTGGGCACATTGTGAGAGGGTTGTAACAAAGTTGTGAGGGCATTGTGGGGAATTATGAGAGAGTTGTGGAAGCATTGTGAGAAGGATTTTGGAACATTTTTAGAGCTTTGTCAGAGGGTTGTGGGGATGTTGTGAGAGAGTTATTGGAGCGTTATGGGAGTGTTGCGTTGTGGGACATATTATGCAGCATTGTGAGAGGGTTGACAGCATTTTGAGAGTGTTGTAGGTTATTATGGGAGAATTGTGAGAGGGTTGTGGAATAATTGTAAGAACGTTATCGGAGAGTGACTGCGCTGTGAGAGCATTGTGGGACATTTTGGGTATATTGTGTAAGGGTTTTGAGAAGATTGTGATTGGGGTGTTATTGGGGACATTATAGGAGCATTGTTAGAGGGTTGTAAAAATGTTTGTAAGACAGTTGTTAGAACTTTATGAAGAGATTGTTGGGGTGCTGTGGGAGCATTATGAGTGTGTTGTGGGGACATTGTCAAAGGGTTATAAGAGGGGTTTGTGTCATCTTGCAGGTGTTGTATGAGCGCCTACATGAGGTGGACAGCAAAAAGATGGTGCAACAGATGGAGAACAACCTGCAGATGCTGGAAAGCAACATGGACAACGTCCTCAAAACAGCAGAGATGCTCGGAGCTGCACACCAGGTACCTTACAAAATAAAACGCCTCAAACCAGAGATGTCACACCACAGACATTGCACTGAGCCTTTGAATAATAACCATGCATTGGTCATGTTTTGCATGCATCAGGAAGCACGTGTCAGCAATGCAGTAGAGCTTATGTCAGTGCATGTGGAGCATCTCAAGAGACGTCATGCTATAGAGAGCGAGGAGATGCTGGAGGTCAGGAAGCTGCTGCACAGGAGGAAGGGCCGATTGCACAGTGACTCCACAGGTCAGTGCTGCCCCTAGTGGCCTGGAGGACATCTGAGAATCACTTCCCAGTATTTAAATAAATCTGTACTCTGTATTAATTAGACTTTTCCTCAAACAGATGACCGAGACCTGTTCAGATATTCATCACAACAGGTAACTGACCATGAATTAACTTTTAAACCCATATCTGTACCTCAATACCTTAGTAACTAAGGATAAAAGGGTTAGTTGGCCAAAATATGAAAACTGTTTCATTATTTACTCACCTTCATGTCATTTCAAACCCTTTTTTTGCAGCATTATGCCACTCTTTTCCATAATATGACAGTTCAAAGCTTGTTTGGAGCTTGATAGATGTGGTCACTATGAACTTTATGATTTTGAAAGATGTTTAACCATCAATAACAGCTTGTGTTTCATGATGTAGGCGATACGTCGCAGGGTCAGCATCACCTTCCTCCCGACTCAATCTGAGGTGAGCATTTCTGGATCAGTTTGCAGTGTGGCATCTCAGTGTTTTCATGAGTCTTTATGGGGTTTTATCTCTGCAGTTGAAGCATCTAGAGGCTTTGTTTCTGGAGACCTGCAAAACCAGTGCGGACGCAAAGAAGCTCCAAGCAGACAGGAGGTAAAACCACACGTCCTTCAGTTTGAGAGTAGCTAAAACTTCATTCAGCCAGAAAGACTGACCGTTTCCTGTGTGCATCCTCTCAGACAGGAAGTAGTTCCAGCAGATTCTCCAGTGAGCAGTCTAAACCAAGACGATGATGTCGACAGCATTGTGTTTCAAAGGTAAAACACAACCAATACTCTTGAGATGTGTTCGTACACTATGTAAGTGCATGTGACCACACTTCATATTCACCAGTGCAACGCAAATCACGTCGCTGCGCCGTCGCTGTCGGTATTCTCCTACAGGAAGTTCATTTGAGGGGGAGGAGTCAGAACAAGGGGAGGAGCCCAACCCTGAGCGGTATGTTTACATGCATTCATCATAATTTATGCACATAAATAATACCATTGACATGCTGTGTGATGTTTGCAGATGTCTCGCACCACAACGGCGCCCCCTTTTGTCCTGGAGGTCTCAGTACGGATGGATCGTCAGAATAATGTTGCTTTTATTCGGTCTGATGATGCTGATGGCGGCTGTTTTATATGTAGTCATGAGTGTTTTATGAATCCCTGATGGTTAGTTGATCTTATAGGACTAGTTTAGCTAAAAATAAACATTCTGTCAAAACTGCATCATGAATGAATGGCCGTTTCTGTTTTGAGTGTAATTGACCGGTGTAATCCACCAGGTGGCAGTAGTGAGTTATTTACTCATTCACTCATTACTGAGCACCGCAGATGAACTTAACTGGATTATAGTGTTAAATTCACTGTAACCTTTGTGAATGCACACGTCTGTCCTGAACACAACACTAACAGATCAGCTTTAAATATTCTGATTTAATACAGCTGAACGTGCTTGTTTGTCCTGAAACAGGTGCAAAGCCATGGCAACAGATTAATGAGAACGAACTAAATTCAGAGAAACAACGAGAAGCTTCAAAACCGAGCTGTTCACGATTCAGCAGGTGTTGCTCATTTCACGCTGCTTTTATTTGGATTGCTCTGGTGATGAATGCACTGGACATCTCACTGGGAGACATTAATATTCAATTACGGAGCTTAATGCAGTTTCTGAATCAAAAACATGTCCATATAATTGAATAATAGAGTCGAATGAATGTTATCTGGGTTGGATTAAACTTTCATCCTCATTCTGCTGAAATTATATCAGCGCTTACAGACGTTCGCTAATGGTCCTTCACAGGCTTCTTGGAATAAATTACCGCTTCTGTTTCCTGTCCTGTGAGTTTTAGGGCAACTTAAACCCGCCCACATCCTGCTGCATAGCCAATCACAGCTCAGAATGAGAAATGAGATCAGGAAGCGCTCTTAATTTTCTGGTAAGGTCATTTTAACCAGATTAAACCGACTCACAGGAGCTGAAATTCTTCTTAAACTAACATCTGCTGTTGATAAAGACAGATGCAGATTATTATCTTAAAGATAAATATGTATCAGTGACTTTAAAAACAACGTGCATGACAGAAAATGATGCAAATAAACAGTGAAATTATCTAATATTATTTGTTCATTAAATAATTTCTTCAGATATTTCTGAAAGCAAAGTATTGATACAAGATTGTTGTTAAACACAGATGCAGAGATCATTATCTGTAAGATAAATATTTATTAGTAAACTTTATTTGATGAATTCATGGTTTTATAAAGTTTTTTTTAAGTCTTCAAGACTCCATAATCAACATTTTTGACTTTGAAAAACAATGTGCATTACTAAAAAATAATGCAAAATTATGTTTCATTTACATTAAATATGTAATATATTATATAATATTATTTGTTTATAAAATAAGTTAACTATTTATCAGAATATCTGAAGTAGGCTATTGAATGAAGATAAATAAATCTACTAATTTCACATTTACATTTACATTTAGTCATTTAGCAGACGCTTTTATCCAAAGCGACTTACAAAAGAGGACAATAGAAGCAATCAAAACCAACAAAAGAGCAACAACATGCAAGCATATGACAAATCTCGGTTAGCCTAACACAGTACACATAGCAAGGTCTTTTTTTTTTTTTCCTCAAGGAAAACAAGTAGAATAGAAAAAAGAAAGCTAGTGTTACTTTTTAAAGAAAAAGTAGCAGTTAGAGAATAAATATGTAGTTGATAGAGGGTCAAGGGTGTGTGTGTTTTTTTTAAAAGAAGACAGATAAAACAGAATTAGAATAGAGAGTGATAGAGTTAGAGGGTCAAATAAAGATAGAACAGATGTGTTTTTAGCTGTTTCTTGAAGATGGCTAAGGATTCAGCTGCTGGGATTGAGTTGGGCAGGTCATTCCACCAGCTGGGAACAGTGAATGAAAAAGTCCGTGAAAGTG
>JAFVLL020043538.1:0-10556 GCA_021397915.2 Tor tambroides
TAGAAGATCAGTAGGTTGGCTTTCTCAAGCCAACCTAATAATAAGCTTAAGTAGAAGATCAGTAGGTTGGCTTTCTCAAGCCAACCTAATAACTATAAACTATAAACTTTTCTCTTATTGTCATTTAGTTTAACTTGATGTTATATATACACATACAAAAACTAATCAAAATTATCAAAGCACACAACAAAATTACTAAAATTTGCTAAAATACAAATTAATTTATAATATTAATAAATCTTATAGTTTTGGGTATTATGTATTTGTCACGATGCGCTGGGGACGAAGGAGCGAGGAGACGAGGGAATCTTCAAATCAAACAGTCTTTATTAAACCAAAGTGCCAGGAGAACACGCATCAAGTGGGGTGAAGACATATAACAGCAGACAGGAAACATGGGGCAGAACACACTATAAATAGACAGAACTGAGGGAAAACGAGACACACCTGGAATACAATCAAAACACGGCTGGGACTAAATGAACAGAATGGAGACCAAACGAGAACAGGAAAAACCAAATAAGGGCAAAATGGAACAAACGTGATAGTATTAGTAAGTAATTAATTACTGTAATTTAATCTAATTACTTTTTCCTTGAAAATTTAAGGAAGGGATAGTTCTTAATGTTTCTGTAATTTAATTACAGTTACTTCTGATGTCATTGCACTTTGATCAGTCCAAGAATAATTTATGCAATTTTGTATCATTTATTTGAAGGAACTAAAAGAGCAGTTTCATGTCTATCCTTGTATTTTTCAACTGTTTGAGGCTGAAGATGTACTTAGTAGCTTGTAACTAATTACTGTTTAGAGTAACGTAACTGACTTACCCTTATAGTATCTCAATAATACTACAATAACCCTGCTTTTGTGTTGTGGGTCAATTTGACCCAAATTTGATTTTCAAATTGCTTGAAATGCTTGTTAAGCTATTTATTTCATCTTGTAATTTTGTGGGTCATGAATGTGCGTGCAAAGTTTCAACACATAGTGTTTTGGAAAGGCTGTCCAAATGTGCTTATTACACATAGTTCACATGCAATTCTCAAAAAAAAACATCATTACTTTGAAAAAATCAGGTAGAAAAACAGAAAACTTATTTATATATAATCTATTTGTCTGATAAACCCGACATGACTGTTGTTGGCTCTTTGTTGCATTGCTATGTTTCTCTTTTGTAAGTCGCTTTGGATAACAGCATTTGTTAAATGCATGAATGTAAATGTATATGTACCTAGTGTTTATGGCAGATCATTTGCAGCTTCACTGATGAGACGAGGCGGTCTGAGTCCCTCGACTGATCTGCACACGTCACAAAATCACTTGTGTAGTGGCTTAATGTGAGGAATATTCCACATATGCATCTCCAAATGCAGCTCTGGAGAAATAAAACATAAACTTTCCACTGTAAATCGGTTTGAGTCATGACAGATGTTTTCTACAGTATTTATTCAGTCTGATCACGTCACTAATGTAACTGAAGATGAGATAATCAGTCTTACAGTTCAGTTTAAACTGTTATTACGTTACTGGCATGTTATTTACTCCCTGGAGGCAACTTTTCCTCTCATTTGGCACTTACTGAGGGTTCATTTGAGTCTGGGCACCAAAGATTCATGCTCCTCTCCTTAAAATCCAGCTCAGACCAGCATGGATTTCAGTGATGATTCTAGGGTGGATATGCAGGAGTTTCATGTATTTTTTGAATAATATTTGAGAAATGCATAGTTTAGTTAAGTTGGATATTTAAGTTGATATTTATGATGATGATGATGATGAGTGGCCGGATGAGGTTGAAGGCTTTGGTTTTGTCAGTGGTAGGATTGGAGGAGAGGGTTTGAGGACACGAGGACGCCGCATGTGAGTCACATCAGCACAGCTCTCTCCTCTCTCTGCTGCTTTATTCTCATACTGCAACTAATCACCAGTCTGACCATCTCAAGCATCACACAAAATCAGAGAGAGAAGTAAAAAGTTGACCAGAGCAGATGATAAGAAACATGTTGCGATATGTGACCCTGGACTACAAAATCAGTCATAAGTAGCACGGGTATATTTGTAGCAATAGCCAAAAATACATTGTATGGGTCAAAATTATTGATTTTTCTTTTATGCCAAAAATCATTAGGATATTAAATAAAGATCATGTTCCATTTTGTAAATTTCCTACTGTAAATATATCACAACTTAATTTTTGATTAGTAATATGCATTGCTAAGAACTTCATTTGAACAACTTTAAAGGTGATTTTCTCAATATTTTGATTTTTTTGCACCCTCAGATTCCAGATTTTCAAATAGTTGTATCTCGGCCAAATATTGTCCTATCATAACAAACCATACATCAATGAAAAGTTTGTTTATTCAGCTTTCAGAATATGTATAAATCTCAGTTTCAAAAAACTGACCCTTATGACTGGTTTTGTGGTCCAGGGTCATATATAACTAGCATCATGTAGGGGTGTGTCTAACTTTTTGAGAAGCATAATAGTACTTCAGCTGTGTTTAGAAGTGCACAAATTAAGTATAGACTATATATTATTTATGTAAAAATAGAAGTACTACTTTTAAATTGCTATTTTATTTTATTTTATTTTATTTTATTTTTTATTTTATTTTTTTTTATAGGTGATTAAACAGTTTAAGAAATTTAGTAACATTACCAGTGCTTAATTTTAGTGGGTTTTATTTATTTCTTAATTTATTTAAGACTGCGCAACTGTTTGCAACATTGATAATAATCAGAAATGTTTCTTGAGAAGCAAATCAGCATATTAGAATGATTTCTGAAGGATCATGTGACACTGAAGACTGGAGTAATGATGCTGAAAATTCAGCTTTGATCACAGAAATAAAATGCATTTTATAATAATATTCACATAGAAAACATTTATCTTAAATTGGAATAATATTTCACAATTTTTACTGTATTTTTAATCAAATAAATTCAGCCTTGGTGAGCAGAAGAGGCTTTGTTCAAAAACATGAAAAAATCTTACAGACCCCAAAATTATATGGTAGTGTTGTTTAAAAATTTAATCTGCATTAATGATAAGGCCTATTTTGTCATCTGGCACAATGATAACAAATATTTACAAGTATACTTTTATTGAGTTTTTATTGAACGCGAAATACTGTATATTTTCACTGGTATTCTGACTGCATTCGCTCTTCTCTGACAGCAGCAACATTTTGGAGTGATTACATTTTCCAAATTTCCATATTAATATTTATTCATAGGCGCTGCATTAAATTAGCAATTTATAGATTTATCAAAATTATTGTATATTATGCAATGACTTAAATACAGAATGTATAAATGACGCAGTGAGCCATTTCTATGTAAATGGTCCTATTGAACCTAATGCTGATCACGTCACTAACGTAAGTGAGGATGAGATAGTCAGTCTTACAGTTCAGCTTAAACTGTTATTACGTTAATGGCATGTTATTTGCTCTCCAGAGCCAACTTTTCCTCTCATTTGGCACTTACTGAGGGTTCATTTGACTCTGGGCACCAAAGATTCCTGCTCCTCTCCTTAAAATCCGGCTCAGACCAGCATGGATTTCAGCGCAGATTCTAGGGTGGATATGCAGGGATTTCATGAATAATATTTGAGAAATGCATAGTTTTGTTAAGTTGGATATTTAACAAAGTTATAACTAATTACAAGATATTTTTTTTACAGTGAATATGATTAATTGCATATATTGCATTTTAATTTTAGCATACTTTAAATATATTTTTATATATTATATTAATAATTATATACCTTTATATCAGTTGACATTTATTTTCAGGTAGCAAAGAATTGTTTAATTTTTCGTGGTTGGACCAGCTATGATGGTCACCAGCACAAAATACTGATCAAACAGTCTGGTGAAGCTGATTGACCACAGACACGATCCTCCTGAACTCAACACAGACTGGAGACTTGTGCTGCTGTTTTTCACTTACATACGATGGTAATTACCCTGCTCTCAACCAAGCCAGATTCCGGAGGTTTCTCTCTAATTTTCCATTAAGAGTCCATAAATTGGATCTGTGTTGTGCCAGACAGGACCGGCGGACATGCCAGCCTTCGCAGGCACCTTCACAGCACACACACTGTCTGATTGTATTCAGACTCTCCTTTCGCTTCTCCATGACGTGTGTGAGCAGACTTTCTGTTTCTGGCACTGCAATCGTGAAATAGCTTGCTGTTTTTCCAGGCTTTGAGTGAGTGTGTGCATCTGCATATAATGCTCTCTTTACGTATGTACATGCAATGAGTTACGATGAAAACCCCTTCAAAAATAGTTTTTGTTTAAACACACTTGACCTATTCATGAAACACGACTATATTTCTGTGTAAAACCATGCATATGTAATTTGCAGCATTAGGTTCAATAGGATAATTTACATAGAAATGGTGCATCGCTCAATGCATCGTTTGTACACTCTGTATTGACATTACATTTCTATTATAATTTTTGATACATCTATTAATTGCTAATCTGGTGCAATGCCTATATATAAATATTAATATGGAAATATGGAAAAAGTAATCACTCAACAATGTTGCTGCTGTCAGAGAAGAGTGAATGCAGTCAGAATACCAGTGAAAATATACACTATTTCACTTTCAGTAAAAACTCAATAAAGCACACTGGTAAGTATTTATTATCATTGTGCCAGATACCAAAATAGGCCTCATCATTAATGCTTATTATCTTATCATATTTTGCTGAAATTCTTAAATTGCACTTCTGTACAAACGTTATTACAATTTAATTATTACAATTTAAAATAGATATTTTCCATGTGAATATATATTAAAATTGAATTGATTACTGTCATCAAATCTGAATTTTCAGCATCATTACAGCAGTCTTCAGTGTCACATGATCCTTCAGAAATCATTCTAATAGTTAAAAAAATCTTAATGATGGATTTGTTTCTTACAAACATGCAGCTTTTTGCTTCACAAGATGTTAACTGATGGACTGAAGTGCTGTGGATTACTTGTGGATTATTGTGATGTTTTTATCAGCTGTTTGGACTCTCATTCTGACGGCACCCATTCACTGCAGAGGATCCATTGCTGAGACACATTTCTCCAAATCTGATGAAGAAACAAACTCATCTACATCTTTGATGGTCTGAGGTTAAATGTTTAGCAAATTTTCATTTATGGGTGAACTATTTCTTTAACATAAACTAACAATGAACAATACTTAATCTTAGATAATATCGTAAAATTTCAACATTTAATAATGCATTTTTAAATCAAAGTTGTATCAGTTAAAATTACTTTATGCACTGTGAACTAACATGAACAGTTAGCTAATACACAGAAATTTTTAGCTAAACATTTTTAATGTTTTAAAACTCTTATGTAAAGTGCATAATAAATATTTAAGATCTTGCACCGTTTCAAATAAGGAACCATGGCTGAATTTCAAATCATATGAAAATACTATTAGATTTATATGAAAAATTAATCTTTTCAATAATAAAAATGCAAAATCGAAGCATTTTCTCTGCTGCTTTCAGACTTTGTGAAGTCTTGTTACTCTTTCATTACGTGCCTCTTTTATTAATGTTCTCAATTTGATTTCCGCTCCTTTGCTGATCCATCTTTCTTTACAAACTCTTATGTAACAGTGTTCAGAGGGAGGGTTTCTAGTTTCCTTCGATTGCCGTCTCCACGTGGAGGGTCCAGAAACACGTGTTCGGTCTTGTGCATGTGCGAAGACACGGAAGCCCGGACTGATTGAAATGGACCTCCTTTGATGGTATCGCAAATAAACTGGATTATTTCATGCTATATTTGTATTTGTTTGTCTAGTCGTGTTGTATGAGTAGGAAGGGTTGCACATCTAAACACTATTATTGAGCTATAAATACCATGCAAAACTAAGATTAGGCCTATTGAGTATTATTAAATGATTATTGTTTAGAGGCCTTGCCACCGTCTGAATGAATCCTCAAGGCAGATGACATCAACAACAACAATTTTATATCAAGGATGTTGCGTTTCTGAGTGGGGAAAGGAAACATGTCACTGAAAGAGAGCGAGGGAGAAATACGAGCATGTCAGTCCATGTGACTCATGTGTACGTATTCTGAGTATGTCAAATGATGAGACTTGCCAAGCAATTCAGTCCCATTTTAGTCACAGAGTAACATCTTTCCTGGAGTACTTATATAAAATCAATAGACGTATACATTACAAATCACATAAACAAGAATTACTGCTTTTCTGCATGCTTGCTAAACAGCACAGATGGATGTTTTAAATAGTGTCACATTGACCTGCACGTCCTTCTTTTACATAGCAAAAGAATTAAAGTCATCTCGACCTCTCTGTCCTACGCTTAGAAAATAAGATCATTCGGATGTTATCATATCAGAAATGAGAGGTGTTTTTAAAGGAATAGTTCACCCAAAAGACCATCCAAGATGTAGGTGAGTTTGATTCTTCATCAGATTTGGAGAAATGTAGCACTGCATCACTTGCTCACCAACGGATGTGAATGGGTGCCGTCAGAATGAGAGTCCAAACAGCTGATAAAAACGTCACAATAATCCACAAGTAATCCACACCACTCCAGTCCATCAGTTAACATCTTGTGAAGCCAAAAGCTGCATGGTTGTAAGAAACAAATCCTTCATTCTGATGTTTTTAACTTTAAACCACCTTTTTTTAAAAGTCCATAATCCATAATAACGCTTCCTCCAGTGAAAAAGTCCATGTCTTGTTGTCTCTCACATCAAAATCCAGCCATTAGAGCTGTTTTGGCTTGTAAACGATGTTTAATCTGTGCAGATTTCTCTCCTGATTCAGACCAGAGGACTTTTTCACTAGAGGAAGCGTTATTATGGATTATGGACTCAGATTTTGTCCAGAAGCAAAGATTTGGATTTAAAACATCTTGATGGATTTGTTTCTTTTTGTGTTCAGCTATAGAAAGACATACAGGTTTGGAACTTGAGAGTAAGTAAATGATGACCAAATTTAATTTTTGGATGAACTATCCCTTTAAAAAGGTCCTAATGATGGATTTGTTTCAGCTTTTGGCTTCTCAAGATGTTAAATGATGGACTGGAGTGGTGTGGATTATGTTATGTGGTGATGTTTTTATCAGCTGTTTGGACTCTCATTCTGACGGCACCCATTCACTGCAGAGCATCCATTGATGATGCAATGCTACATTTCTCCAAACCTGATGTAAAATGTTTGCATTGTTGGATATAATATTCAGAAAATGTAGTCGGTCATCCAAGTAGTACATGCGTTAAAAAAAATGCAAACACTGCAGTAGTATGTTATGCTATTCTGAACTTAACCACAGCCAGACTGACTTTCTCATGTTGTACTGTTACCATATGCAGTGAAGTTAATGTTTACAGATAAAATACAGCTTCATATTTGACCAAAATTATGTCTTAGACTTTTACTGCATGTGCAAAACCACAGAAGTTGAATAGACAAGTCATGGGAGTGGTTCTTAAGAAGTGTTTGTAATTCTGGTTTAAGGACCAGCAGAAGAATACATATTTACTTTGCTGATTCAACACAAAAGTAAACACTGGCATATATCATAAACTGATGTTTCCAAATGTGCAATGTGTTTTTGCTGCAATGTATAATGCAAACTAAAAGTAATAATAAGAGTAATAATTCATCAAATTTTCATGGGAATATCTAATATTTTTGAGATATTGTTATATTGTTATATTTTTATATTCTTTTTCAGTAACACTTTACAGTAAGGCTCCATTTGTTTACATTACTTAACTAAATTAGTTAACCTAAAATAATTCTAAAGCATTTATTATCTTTATTTTATTTTTAGCGTTCAAAAGTATCAGTTTTCAAATCGTGCAGGATGTTAAAATTGTTTTGAAGTCATAACATAACATTCTGCAACTAATTGTGTGAAAATTAACCTCTATTAATCAAAAATATACCTGTAAATTATACTTTTGTGTGAAAAAGAATAAAAGTTGTCAGAGTTTTACTGCCTCTAGTGTTCATTTCAACTGGAAACTGCAGCGATTTGTATGTATAGGTACGTTTTTTCAGTTTTACAGAAATGTATGAATAGGCACGTATTTCCAATGAGCTTAGGTTGACATAAAGTGTTATGGAGGAGAAACCATCTTGGTGAAACATGTGTCTCTGTGTATGATTATGTGGGAGTGTGTGCATGTTATTATTTTCATAAATCTGTGCAGCAATGGATGTATTTTGGCTTGCGTGACACTGAGTTGCATTCTGGTTGCATGTGTTTATCTGTTCCTCCAGACAGTGGAAGAGAAAATCATCTGTGTGTGTGTGTGTGTGTGTGTGTGTGTGTGTGTGTTTAGTATCACTGACATCACTTATCTAATGACCCAGAGAAGTGAAGCACAGGCTGCTTTCCTTAAATGACCTTCCCTTGCTACAACAGATTGTCAACACTCACATACACACCCACATACACACACACTGAGTGCTTAAAAAACAAATATTATTAACCTACATCCATTAACAAAAGCTCATTTGTGTAAATATTTCAAACAACATCTCAGCATAACCGGAAACATAAAACTACTCAGCAGATTCTTGAAAAATCAAGAAGCATACTTAAAAAAAAAAAAAGTAATTGTTATGCATATAATATACTTAAAAAAAAAAAAATACTTAAGTGAGAACCAAATATAATGTTTAAAGGCGTTTAAATGCATGTTCTTTACAATTAAATGAAAATGTATTATAGTTTACATTTATATAAATGCAATTATTTTAACTCTAAATTGCTTTGTTGACACTTAAATAGGACTTAAGTACATCTTTATGTATAATTTCATAATTACTTGACTTTGAAATATGGTTAAAGTGCTGCTGAATGCACTGACAAGCTTTTATGCTAAATTAAAATATACTTTAATGTCATTTCTGTTGAAACGTACTTCATGTATTTAAATGTTTTAAAATTCCACATTTGAGATGCTGTTGTAATTTAGTACATTTAAAATATATTAACTCCAAGTGTAATAATGAATAAAACACTACAGTTAAAATTATAATCAAATACTTTACGTGTGCTTTAGTATGTTAGTCAACACATTAAAATAAGTGCACTTTAAAGCACAGCAAAAAAATATTAAAACATAATGATTTAAACTGTACTCAGAAGTAAAACTTTTAATTTGATGTTTTTGTAAAGTGCACTTTTTAAAAGTGTACTTAAGTGTGTAAAGAAACAGTCATGAAAGTGTCTCTCGCTCACTTAAGTGGCCTTTTATTTCATTAATATTATATTATCTGCAAGTACAGTTTTTGGGAACACAGTTTCCTTGTTATAAGTGTTACATACTTTTAAAATAAAATATACTTTTAAGATTTGAAGTGCAGCATAAGTGCACATTAAATACAATTAAGCACACGTCTTAAACTACATAAAATCTGCGTCAGTCTGTCTGAAAGAGCGAGACCGTCGACACAACCCACAATTACCTCTGTGAATCAGCCATATCTCTGTTACCAGTAATTATCCTGCAAGAACAGTCTGATAATAGCTGTGATCAGCTCTCAATGGGAACACATGTCATGTGGATGCTGAGACAGTCTTACAGGGTCATATCATACATTATTTGTTTATTTATTCTGAACTCCATTTATAATCTTAGTATAGTTGTTTTGCATCAAAAACTGTTTTTCATGACTGTTTGTGACCAGTTGCAAATATACTCACCCTCAGGTCATCCAAGATGTAGATGAGTTTGTTTCTTCATCAGATTTGGAGAAATGTAGCATTGCATCACTTGCTCACCAATAAAACCTCTGCAGTGAATGGCTGCCATCAGAATGAGAGTCCAAACAGCTAAAAAAAATCACAATAATCCACAAGTAATCCACACCACTCCAGTCCATCAGTTAACATCTTGAGAAGACAAAAGCTGAAACAAATTCATCATTTTGCAGCTTAGTATATAAAAGGTCTGTATTCATTCAGGAAGGATGTTTGCCTTCACTGTAGCCAGTATCAAGTATGAATGTCGTCATACTCAAATATCATCATACTCAAAACCCTTGATCAGCTGCCAGCGCACCAGAAGAAGAGCATTAAAGTGCAGTGAGCTTCTCCAGATCATCTCTGAAGAGTCTCAGCATTGATCATCAGGACAGAGTCTTCAGCTTTACATTCACACAGACGGATACTGCGACTGTACGCATTCAGCTACAGAGCCACAAATGGATGTGTGTGTACTGGTATTCCCTACGTTATGTTGATCAAATGTCCCCACAAGGATAGTAGTACATTTTGACCTTGTGGGGACATTTTGGTTTTTTTGGTCTCCATGAGGAAAAAAGCTTATAAATCTAAAGTTTTGTAAATCTAAAGATGCAGAAAGTTTTGTGAGAGGAGTAAGGGAATAGAAAATACAGTTTGTACAGTAGAAAAACAATTACATCTATGGAATGTCCCCACAAAAAAATGGAAAGCATAGTGTGTGTGTGTGTGTGTGTGTGTGTGTGTGTGACTGTGTGTGTGTGTGTGTGTGTGTGAGTGTGTGTGTGTGAG
>JAFVLL020043539.1:0-16167 GCA_021397915.2 Tor tambroides
ATGTATATATATATATATATTTTTTTTTTTTTTTTTTTTTTTTTGGATTTAGCTAACTATAATAACCCCTGTGCAATGCATATTATATACAGTGGTTTAATATACAGTCAAGTATTTAAGCACTTAAATCACACTTAAAAATGTTCAATTCTTATTGCATTACATTAGAAACTAAAAATTACTGCAATAATTCACACAGGTGTCCTATTAGAGTAATTACAGGTGAATATCATCACAATAACTATGAACATATTTCACTAACGAAAGTGTCATTTTATCCAAAGCGACTTACAAATGAGGACAATGGAAGCAATCAAAATCAACAAAAGAGCAATAATATGTAAGTGCTATGACAAGTCTCAGTTAGCCTAAAGCAGTACACTTAGCAAAGTGTTTTTTTTTTGTGTGTGGTTTTTTTTTTGTTGTTGTTAATTATATAATTAATAAAAATTAAACAAATAGAATACAAAAAGAATAGAGAAAGCTAGTGTTAGAGGCCTTTTTTTTTAAGAGAGCAAGTAGTTAGAAAGTCTAAAAGTGTCAAGTGTTTTTTTTTTTTTTTAATAAAAAGAAAACACATAGACAAAATAGAATTAGAATAGAGAGTGCTAAAGTTAGAGGGTCAAATAAAGATGAAAGAGATGTGTTTTAGCCATTTCTTGAAGATGGTTAAGGACTGCTCGGATTGAGTTGGGCAGGTCACTCCACCAGGAGGGAACAGTTAATGTAAAAGTGATTTTGTGCCTCTTTGGGATGGCACAATAATGCGTCGCTCACTTGCAGAACGCAAGCTTCTAGAGGGCACATATAAGTGTCCTATCTTAATTTTAAACAGTATTTCTTTTTTTATTAAAAACAAACTTATGTTTTTTATGAAACGTGGTTGAAAAGTATGTTTTTGGGGCCACTATAAGTATAGACATTTGTCAAACTATTCATTGTCATTACCTGACTTGAGATGCGCTCTCGTTCAGAAAGAAATGCTCGTCTACTGCAGCACTCTGATGAGCAGGGTTACACATCAGATATTTCTGACAGGACAATCACAAGAACAAAAATCATAAGCACTGATTTCAATATTGATTTGATGTCTATCTTCACTTAATAGCTGAGACAAATGTATTTACATAGACATATATTACAGTATACGCTGTGACAGCAGTCGAGATGGCTCAAACGACGCGAGTTGTCCTAATATTTAATTTTGACTCTTTGGTCATTGTAATACACACACAGATGTAAAACACTCTCGGTGACCTCAGACAGACACACTTGAAAGCGTCAAGTCAACACTTGAGTCAACAGCACAAGAGCAGATCCTCTCATGAAGAACAATCCTCCATTCTGAGAGACAGAGCGGTCAAATTAAATGTCGACAGACATTTCAAGAGCATGAAAGCACCATGTAGCCACTAATTGCTATTTGATTGTCTGTGTTCTTGTGTAAAGAAGACTTATATGAATGCTGTGTAAGCACTGACAGCACCTTTTCCTTTATTTCTTGAAATCATGTGATTTATAGTTTGAACATGCATTGGCCAGTCAATATGAGCAATAGCAATAGACTTGATATCAGGGCTGAAAAACTTCAAATTATACTATACTGCATTGTAAAATTTTTATATTTATTATGCATGCAACTATATTAGTTAAGAGACAGAATATTTGTGCTTTTAAAAAATTGTCACCCTGTAGCTTTATTCAAATTAAATTAGTGAAAAGTTGTTTAAAATAGTGAATTTTTTTAAAGACCATTCGGTGTACTGTAAATAATGTAAAAGTCCAAGTCCACTCCATTAAATGAATCAAAAGTGACATTAAAGACATTTATAACATCACAAAAAAAATTCCATTTTAAATAAATGCTGTTCTTTTACATTTTTTCTTCATCAAAGGTTCATTTAAAAAATGACCATGGTTTTAACAAAATATTGAGCAGCTATACTGATGACATTAATAATAATAAATGTTTTCTGAGTAGCAAATCAACATATTAGAAGGATTTCTGAAGGATCATGTGACACTGAAGACTGGAGTAATGATTTGCCAACATGGAAATAAATGACATTTTAAAATACATTAAAACAGAAAAGCGCTATTTTAAATTGTACAAATATTTCACAGTATTACTGTTTTTACTGTATTTTTAATCAAATAAATTCAGTCTTGGTGAGCATAAGAGACTTCCTTCAAAAGCATTAAAAAAAAAAAAAAATCTCACCACCCCCAAAGTTTTGAACAGTAGTGCATAATATATGCCAGCAATTATTCAGATATTATTTTCTTTTACTAGATATAAACCTTAAATTGAACAAGTATTCAACTAAGATATTAAATAATTGCAGTGCCGTTTGACTATTTATGATGAGTTCAAAGATAGAGATTAAAAACCTTCTGAAATTTACAGTCAGAAACTGCTGGCAGAGGCAAATTACTGCACAGTTCCATAAAATAAATCCTAACTAAGGCACAATTAGTTAGGAGGCAGTCGTGGCCTAATGGATAGAGAGTGGGATTTGTAACCCAAAGGTCACGGGTTCGAGTCTCAGGTCCGGCAGGGATTGTAGGTGGGGGGAGTGAATGTCCAGTGCTCTCTCAATACCATGACTGAGGTGAGACCCTTGAGCAAGGCACTGAACCCCCAACTGCTCCCTGGATGCCACAGCATTGGCTGCCCCACTGCTCAGGGTTTGTGTGTGTGTTCACTTCTCACTGCTGTGTGTGTGCACTTGGATGGGTTAAATACAGAGCACAAATTCCAAGTATAGGTCACCATACTTGGCCACACGTCATGTCACGTCCTTTCCAATTCCTGTGAATTCTCTTATAAAACAGCTTTTTTGTTTGTTTACGAAATGAATGGCACTTTATGATATCATGAACACAAAACCACACAAAAGCAGTTTATTCAGTGGACCTAGGCATCTTCTCTGTTGACTTCAATGCAAACAGTTCTCCAAAACACCAGCACTGTTGCTGTATCTTTAGTTTCCAATTGCAGCACATAGTTAACATGCATCTATGGTTGCAAGCATAACCTGAGGTTTACCCTTTCATTCATACATTCATCATAACTGTGGACTAAATCAGCTACATGCCATGGATGCGTTTTACTTCAAGCAGCCTACTGCATTCACACCAACAACACAAGCAAAGTTGTTTTTGTCTCTAGCAAACAGCCAGATATTTTAAAGCTCGTTTTTGTTTTGTTTTGTTGAAATCTACCGTTACAAAGAAACATATTGCTTTGGCTTTATGCTTCTAATCTTTCCCAGACAAATGAGACAGAGGTCTTAAAAACACTGTGTCTGTTTTTATGCAGATAGAGAGGAAGGATGGGCATGTATGAAATAAAGGGGAAAAAACACACCTAGTCATCACCACCTTCCTGTTGTGCATTAATTATTTCAACCTCCTTATAAAGGCGAAACATTCCTCTAAATCACCTCTTCCGTTCCTCAGGTCAACTTTCGATTCATGTCGTAAATGGGAATCTGTAGCTTTTTGAGGGGAAGAGGGGCCATTCAAAATTCTAATAAATGTTTTGCATATTCGTGGCCGCATGTTAACGTGCATGAAATTGGGTGGAACTGGAGCGAAGAGAGCGGCCTCGTACCTTGACTGCACGCGGCTGTTTTGCATCGTGACCTGAGAAACCCTGTCTGAATGTGTTTCAGAAAGCCTCCGCGTCAGTCTCTGTCTGCAGCCTCTCACATTCACACAATCCGGGAAAGTTGCTCATCTTAGACAACTGGTCATTAAACTGCTTCTCTTGTTCTCCAGAAATCCTGTCCTGCATGTCAAACGCCTCATAGAGACTATTGTAATTTACGCAACAGCACCACCAAGTGGCCACATGCTAAGAACAATGTTTCCCAACCTTTTTGGTCTCACCACCATCAGAAATATTGGAGTTTGTTGAGAAAAAAAAAAAGTGGCATGTAATTGTCATAGAAGTACAAAGGACAGCTACATTTTTACCGATGTCAACGAGAAGATGACTAAAGAAATCTGGAGTCTTTATATACAGCACAATGTCTGCAGGTGTCAATGCAAATTGACACAACTTACATTGTTATGCCTTTTTTTTTTTTTTTTTTTTTTTTTAATTAAATGCAATAACATGCCAAAGATAAAATGTGCACTTAAATAATAGTTTTTAAAAGATATCTATAGATATCTTTAATAAATTATTTCAATCATCTGACAGCCAATATGCATTTTTATTTTTAGTTGTAATTTATTTTTACAGTTATAACCAGTTATTTCAGAAATTAAAAGAAAATCATGAAATTAATCTCAATTATTTTAATCTAATCTAAGTTGCAAGTAAAACCAAAATGAGTTGGTGAAATTAATGTTTAATGATTTAAAAAAATATATTTGAATTTATTGAAAGCATGTATTTTTTTAAGTTTTAATTTTTTATAGGTTTAACAGTAAAAAAAAGGTAGTTATTTCAGAACTTTTATACAATTATTTACAATTAATTATTTTAATGCACTGATAGTTAGTATCATTTTTAAAGTTGGAATAAAGTAAAACCAAATTATTTTAGAACTTTAAAGAAAATGATGAAATTATTCACCATTAATTATTTTAATCTTTCGAGAGGCAATGTATATTTTTTATTTTAAATTTTATTTTATTTTTATAGGTTAAATGAGTAAAATGAAATGTAGTTATTTCACAACTTCAGATAAAAATATCATGAAACTAATCATAGTTAATCTATTACAGCTATTGTTTTTTATTTTTTGCCCCTGGTTGGGAATCACTATTGTAGAAAACTAGAAGTAGTGACACCATAACCTTTAGCTGTATATTTAGTCACTGATCTGCTAGTCAAGACACAAATAGCCATCAAACATTGAAAACAGAATCTGCTAACCAGGAAATGAAATGACCATAATAGCGGTTAATTATCGTGGATGGTTGATGACTGAACAGATGCAGGTTTAATCCATGAACTGCCAGCAGGCTCAGATGGAGTCTGTGGTCTGACCTGTCGCTGTATGAGTTCCTCTGAAACGTCGCCTCCCTGAAAGACCGGCTTCAACACACCCAGAATAACGAGCAGACGATTCAAACCTGCGGCTGCGGAGAACTGCATCATCTGCAGGGACGGGACGAGGTGAGAGTACCTGTAAAAATATACAAACATGAGATATCATATCATGCAAAATCCCATGATATTTCCCATTCCAAAAAGACCATTTATTCAAATGAATTGTAAGGGTCACAATGAGGAGATGTTAAAGGCCAGAGGCGCAGCAGCGCAGTGTGCTGTATGAATCAGTGACAGGCGTCTGCTGTGATGAACTGCATTAATTGAGCGGTCATTACCCGCGCATGAAGGACTAAATGACTCCTCACTGCGCAGTCTAATGCTTCACAATGACAGCTCATTTATGAAGAATGAATCAATGACACAGAAACACTGATCAACACTCTTGTGAAGAACATTAGGCACGTTTAGAACACTTCATTCACACTAACACACACGTGATAGAACTCTTCTGTTGATGCTCTGGAGCTTGCCGGAGCATTGCTGGATGGTTGTTAGGGAGTTGCTAGGGTATTATGGGCTTGCTGGCTGCTCCAAGTCAAAATCTGTTCTTCAGAGCATGTCTATGATCTCTTTTCTTTTTTGTATGTTTTATCATCTAGCAGGCAGAAATCTAGTTAATCTGATCACTTTGAAAAATAAAAAATCTGATTGACTAAAATGACTAAAATGAAAGTGATTTTAAAAATGTATTTATATAAAAATCTATGCATATACACATGCAGTTTCATCAGATATAATCTCATTTGAACAAAGAATACAGAGCAAGTGGAGTTTTCCGATTTGGAAAAAATGACTCTTAACACTCTTACAGTCTTGAATCTGTAACTTTTATTGAAACTCTTCAAATAACAATACAGGTCTGGGTAGATTACTTACAAATTGTAGTCTGTTACTGATTTCAAATTATTGTATATGACAAAAGTTGTAGTTAAAGGGATAGTTCACCCAAAAATGAAAATTCTGTCATCATTTACTCACCCTCAAGTAGTTCCAAACCTGTATGAATGTCTTTGTTCTGCTGAACACAAAGGAAGATATTCTGAAGAACCATTGACTGCCATAGTATTTTTTTCCTACTATGGAAGTCAATGGTGCCCCAAAACAGCCTGGTTACAAACTTTCTTCAAAATATCTTCCTTTGTATTTGGCATAACAAAGACATTCATACAGGTTCGGAACTACTTGAGGGTGAGTAAATGATGACAATTTTCATTTTTGGGTGAACTATCCCTTTAATTACATAATCCATTACATTACACATTTTGGGTAATATAATCAGTAATACTTTTTGACTACTTTTGACCAAACTCATTTATCACATTGATTTGAATAAGATAATCTTCTGCAATACTGATATAAAATACAAAGAAAATATATTCCATTCATTGTAATTAGCAACATGAAGTGCATTAAAAATTAAATCAACTGTTCCCAACTTGTTTGTGAGTTTAAAGAAAAGCTGATAATAACTTAAATCATAATAATGAAGAGGTTCAGATTACAGAAAAATTGGGAATGTCTGCATTACATGCAAATAAGAAATAACATGAATTTGTGATGTGTTTTTTCAGTTTTTGTTTTGTTTTGTTTATTAAATTGTTTTGTAATTCCATATATATTCATAAATAAAAAGCATATACTGCACATAAATAAGTTTTAAGGCATTTAAGGTTTTTCAGCTGCTTTAATGATGGAAATATCTACTTGCAACCTACTTGCTTCTGAATCATTCAGAACATTCAGAACATTCACTGACTTCCAGACAGAACCACGAGTCATTTTTCAGTTACATCCAACTTAGACCACTCTATTTTCTTCTTGTTTGGTCATATTAAATTACAACTAAATTTCATTTGGCTCTTAAATGTTTCTTTAGGAAACACTGCAATATGAGTTATGTGCTGCAGTTCAGTACTTACATTTGGGGTTTGTTCAAATACTTAATAGTGATGCACCACTAACGACCAATAACCACGAAAAATGGAGCAAAACCACCATCAGCCATGCAGGAATGTTCTCCAGAAAAAATACACATCCAAATGCTCGACCTTCCATCAAAAGTTTAGCATCGAAAGTTTAAGACTGAGAGTTTGAGCTCATCTTTTTAAATATTCTTTTCCATGTCATTTTACCCCTTTTTCTTCAAACCGTTCTTCCCTGACACCTTTTCATCTGTCAGCATTTCCCCCAAAACATGGCCCGTATCGAGCCTGACAATTTGATTCGGAGTCAAATCATCTGACATTTTATTTCCACCTGTCCTATTCTCTCCATTTCGTCATTCTATCAATTCCTCCGGTGCTAATTCTGCCCGGTAGGTCTGGATTATGCGCAGGAAGGCATGCGTGTCAAAGGGAAATTTAGCGAGGGTAAAGACAGCCCAGATAGGAGGATGAATTAAACAGATAACGGCAGGCAGACGGAGTGAGGAAGTCGTGTCAAGCAAAACGCCTCACCAATGTTGGTCATTTTCTCTCTCTCTCTCCTTCCCCCCTCCTTAAGCATGACAGAAAAGTATCTAAATGAATAAAAAAGTGATGAAATGACTTTGGTGCTGTGGACTTTCTGCTCTTTGACTTCCCATCTGGATTAGTGCAGGCTGAATGGAGTCTGTTTCTTTTGTAAGAACCAACACATGAGTCTGTCTGAATGTTTCTCTCTCTTTGACACACAGTCACACACACATTCTGTGCTTGATAAGAGTCCATCTGAATTTGAATGGCAAATTATGTCCTGTACGACCACTAGAGCTGCCCAGATGGACTGCTCAACAAAAAGGGGAGACAAGGTTATGACAAACAAATTATTCAACTGATTATTTACAATGATTCAAATGCATATGACTGCTGGCCTAATACAAACTTTGTATTGCAGTATTATCTAGTTCATATATTACATTTCACTGTTTTAATTGGTCTGAAATGGACATTTTACATAGCAAAAGCAGTGCAATTCAAATGAACAAAACACAGTGAATAATCTATCATTTTTAAAGATGCAATGTGTAATTCTGTGCCACTACCACCACCAAATAAATTTGCAAAAATAATCCTGAACATCTACTATTGCTTCAACAAACAGATATGGAAAACACACAATTCTTAAATGTTTAGGTAGTTAAAGGATTATGCAATGCAATGACAACATTTGCAATAAACTAGGTATTGGGGTGTAGTTCCCTCCTGAAAAAAAATGTAAACCAGCCTAAGCTTGTCTGCTGGTCTGTTAGTTGGTTTTAGAAGGATCTGGAGAATTTTACAGTCTGCCAGGCTTGGAGACCAGATGAAGATCAGCTTGGCCAGGTTTAAAGGCCACCTTAAACTAGCATAAACACCAGAAAACAAACTTTTTTGGTTTAATTTTTTTTTTTTTTGTTTGTTTATTGTGTTTATTTTGTGATTTTCATATAAAGACGAAGAAAAAACAGGCCACATGAATTTAAGCGATGACCCTGACTACAGTAAACAACACATTTAATTCTTCCTTGTCTCATGACTCACAATATGAGAATGGAACTGTCTTTAATTTAAATTTAAACAGAAAAAATTAAGTTAGAGTTTAGAAGTTCAGTTCATTTCAGGGAATAAGTTCAAACTGTCTATTTCAATAAATCGACTCAAAACTTTATTGGCTTTATCACTCAAAAAAGTTTCAGAAAACTTGCATAAAGCAACTATATAATAGATATAGATTAGTCTTAATGCCAACTTTAGCTGAGTATAAAGCCATTAAATGTACATAGAGAAACTCTCAGAGGTTGTGAGGTCATTCTGAAAGCGGTCAGTAGGGGGCAGTCATGTCTCACTATGACACACTGTGAGTCAACACTAACACAGAAACACTAATGTGGCCTTACTTCATTACAGATGACTGACAGTAGTTGCTCCAGCACTAGAAGCTCTAATTACTGTTAATTGGCATTACTGAAGCCAGGCAAATGTAATTCCAGAGGATCTCTCTTCTGCTGCAGAAGAAATGCAAGAAAGAACACCTAAATGTTACAGTCAAGGCCAGGAATTTTCCCAATTTGACTTTCATACATATACTGTATGTATGAAGTCAAACTTCAGACAAATTCAGACAAACTGACTGACTGACTGACTGACTGCCTGACTGATTTGTCCCATTGACTGTTGTTTTTCAGATGTGTCTGTGAGAGGAAGATTGCGTAATAATGACTATGAAGCTTTCATTGATCATCTCACACCTCAGACACTACTGGGTCTCATACCACTTTAGCCCCTCTAAAGGTGCATTTACATTAATGGTGGTTTGATCTCTGGAGGTCAGCAAGTTGCAGTGCTGTTAGCTGCTAGAAGGCATTCCCACTGGAGTCCAACACTACCAGAAGACAAATCACATGACCTCTACTGTCGTCACTCTCGTTGGGAGTTGTCACAAGAAATCAGCTGCTAATTTGCATAAACCCTGCCACATTAGTCAATGTTTGCTCTGGTCACCTCAAATCTCTAAGTTATAAACAAACAGTCACTCAATTCACTGGCATTAAACACAGTAAGGGCTATTTTTCCTGACAGGTAACTCCAAGTACAGCCAATAAAGGAGCTTTGAATCTTAAATCATCCACAGATATTGCTTTTCTGCCAAAATGGTGCCAATGCTCATTTATTATTTGATAGATAGATAGATAGACAGACTTTTTTGGTTTAATCAGTCATATTAAAATAGATTCCTGATTTTATGAGCTTTATTTTGCCATTTGATAGACAGGATGCACTGACAGAGAAGACTTTATCTTGGGGAAATCCCTCTCTCGAGAGACTTTGAAATTTGACAATTCTGACATGTTTACGTGTAAATGACAGCATGGGGTTTTCTGACAGCTGCTTCTGTTCCTTCAAAAGCAAAAACACAGTCTGTACTGTGTAAACCTCACAGGAACTGCATTCAGCTGCTTTTTGTCACCACAGCAAAAAAATCTACAAAAAAGGCCAAAAAAGACCATCTGTTCGCAAGCAACCGTATCCGAGATGACTAGAAAACCCAGCTAAAACCAGTGTTTTGGAATGGAAGCTGGTTTGTTTGTTGCTGGTTCAAGTTGGTCTACTAGCTAGTAGCCCAGATCACTTAAATTGCTGCAAAACCCATTTTTATCCAATTTTCTGATTTAAGTTGGATTTTCTAGGATGGGTAGATTCAACTTGACAAGTCACCTCCGAAGTGCCAGATGATTTTCATGATCTGACAACTTCTGAGTCCCTGACCAGATGAGAGCCGGGACACTCTGCTGCTCCATTTTGTTCTCCAGCGATTGGGAGTGACTCATTTTGTCGGATATAACGGAACTCATTTCAGAGTAAGGCAGCGTTAATGAGACGCTCTTTTGATGTGGAAATCCTGCTGGCATGGGGAAGACGCTGATACCGTCTCCTCTGTCATCCTCAGGTGCGCCGGCTCTCCTTATTGGACACCGGCAGTTTATCTCTTAGTCGCCACACGAGTCTTCTTAAAAGGAAGGAGACGGCAATTACGCAGACTTGTGACCCAATTAAATCCATTCAAAAGAACACAGAACCACTGCGGTCAGCAAAACAAAGAGTATTTTTGGTTTGAGTTTACACCTCATGTAATGGCCTCTCATTGCTCAAAGAACTAACGCCTGCTTTTGACACACCTAGGAGACACTTAGTAACATAAAACGAATCAGTAAGCAGGAAATGGAGTTAGAAAGTTGTGTTAGTCAAAAAATCCTGAAGCAATATGTGCAGGTTTGGTAAGGGAATTTAAATCACAATATGGAACCAGTCCTAAAAGACTCTAACAGAAGCAAATAATAAGAATTTAATAAAATAATAATGAAAATAAAATACTATGTCTATATATCTAATACTGTAATCTACTAGTGCTTTAGGAGAGTTATAAAATAAAATAAAATAAACCAAAAATATAAATGGAAAAATATTAGATGATCAATTTAAACTTAAAAAACAAAAAATAGTAAAGCTTAAACTGAAATAAAAATAAATAAAAGCTATATAGATATATTTTTAAAAAATGATAAAAGCACATAATAAAATGATTAAAATTTAAAATAAAAAAAAATGTAAAAACTATTTCAAAAAAATCTATCACATAATCGTAAGCAGAAGTGCTTAATACATCCTCAGCATCTTTAATTTAAACCAACAGCTCTTATGCTTTAAGTAAGATCAGTAATAAAACTCATGTGATACGGATATTAACTTAAGCCCTGAGTTAATATCCACAACATTTATTTCAGTATGTCCTAAGTAATTGGATTGCATGTACATCGTCTTGCACTCAATGGAACGAGCATCTATTAATCAAAGCATAATTGTGCACATTTCCCAGATAAATGGCGCTGCTTCACATCCAGTCATGTACAAATGAGTCAATCCGGGCATATTCATTTCTTATCTAGCTGAACTCATTCGAGTCGCATAATGGCGATAAATAATAGAGGTAAAAGTTTATGAAACGGGATATTCTCCGTGAAGGAAGGAAGGGCTTTTAAGGCAGCGCAGAAGGGATCTCTGAGGAATTGCGATCATGTCACTTCTAAATGACTCCAATAGCAGGTAGAACAAGGCCAGGAAATGTGACTCTATTTCTTACTGACTTCCACTGAAATTGAATAGCTTCAGCACGCTTAACTATAGACAAAAACTGCAACTAGCTGTAAATACCCATGTAATTGGAGCTGTACGTGGATGTGTAAATATTTAATGAGTGCTTATGTTGGCTGTATATTAGTGTCTGTGAGCAGCTCAGTTTTTGAGCGCTAAAGAGTGAAAGTGATGTCAGACTGGCCTATATTTATATATTTTTTAATTTATATATATTTTAGCGCTGTCAAACGATTAATCGTGATTAATCGCATCCAAAATAAAAGTTTTTGTTTACATAATATGTGTGTACAGTGTATTTTTATTATGTACATATAAATACACACACATGCATGTATATATTTAAGAAAAATATGTCATGTTTATATATCAAATATATTTATATATAATATAAATTATATGAATATAAATGTATACAGGTAAATACATGTAAATATTTTCAAAATATATACTGTATGTGTGTATATTTATATATACATAATAAATATACACAGCACACATCCATTTATTATGTAAACAAAAACTTTGTTACCTAGCACTAACCACCATGAAGTTCTGAAATAATTCAAGAATTCCACAGTATTTCAATGTATATGAAATATTAATGTTATATAAATATCAACTGAATTATCAATCCAATAGTCGATTCAATTAATTATTTTCCTGTAAAAACAAAATTAATGGAGAAGTGTGTAATATTTGTTACACTAGCATAACCAAACTTAGTAATTGCCAAAAAAAAATTTTTTTCATTGTTTCTGGCTAGTCAGGATGATCAAATGAACAGAGTAATGTTATGATACAGCTACAGTCTGTATGCTTTTCAGTGAACTCAAACTCTGGATGGCTTACTTAAAATAAAAGAAAGCATTTTAAAACCTTTAAAAAAATGATAGACTTCAACTTTAATTTCTTCCTCTGGCTCTCAGCATTAGGATGGAGCTGGGATTTGGCGAATCATGTTTGTGCCTCCCTCTCTCTCTCACTCGGCTGATGACTCACCAGTAATGCTGCCACTTCTCCTCTTCAAAGACACCCTCTGGGATCGGATCGATCAACACCAGGTCAGACACTTGCCTGAGGAGACAGAGAGAGACAGTGAAAAGATCACACAGAGGATATTTCTAGAGCTCAGACGAGACCCCACACACACCGATCCAGCCCTTCCTGTAACCAGGGAGAAATGAACAGCATCTATCGAGTGAGATGAATGGGCTCAGAGCCACAGCAGGGACAATATTTTCAGTCCTTGGGCGCTACAGGCCTGACGCAGCTGAATTTATGGGTCTTAAAGCTGCACATCAGAGCAGATGAAACGTTAAATCTGTCAGATGGCGGGAGGGTGGAGGGGTTGGGGGAGTGTGTGCCGAAAAGTCAGTCCCAAGCTGCTCTGATGGATCTTTTGGTCATGACAGGTATGAATGTCTGTTAGGCATATATAACACTGTTCGCCAACGTATTGTACACTACTGTTCAAAAGTTTGGAATAATTATGCTTTTTCAATGTTTATGAAAGAAGTCTTTTTTGCTTATCAAGGCTGCATTTATTTGGTCAAACATGCAGTAAAAACAGCAATATTATTACAATTTAAAATAACTGTTTTCTATTTTAATATATTTGAAAAAAGTTATTTATTTCTGTGATGGCAAAGCTGTATTTTTACTGTCACATGATTCATAAGAAATCACTCTATTATAGTGATTTGGTGCTCAATTATTATCAATTATTACTGGTGCTCAATTATTAATAATGGTTCTTATCATTATCAGTGTTGAAAATGTGTTTTTACCAATGTTTTTACTGTTTAATAATTTTGTGGAAACCCTGATATATTTTTTTCTGGATTCTTTGATAAAAGGTTCAAAAGAACAGCTTTTATTTGAAATAGAAATCTTCTGTAAGATTATAAATGTTTTTACTGTCACTTTTGATCAGTTTAATGCATCCTTGCTGAATAAAAATATTAATTTAATTTTTTAAAATTTGATTTACCCCAAACTTCTTAACGTATCAAGGTTTCCACAAAATTAAGCAGCACAAAAGATTTCATTAATAATAATAAGACATGTTTCTTAAGCAGCAAATCAGCATATCAGAATCATTTCTGAAGAATCATGTGACACAAGACTGGAGTAATGGTGCTGAAAATTCAGCTTTGCGTCACAGGAATAAATTATATTTTCAAATATATTTAAATAGAAAACAGTGCTTTTAAACTGTAATAATATTTCAAAATATTGTTGTGTTACTATATTTTGATCAAATAAACGCAGCCTTGTTGAGCATAAACGTAACATGCATTCTGTGGTGGTAACAAACTTCTTGACATGTTCAGATATAACTGACTGAATGTTTCCAAACAGAAGGGATTGACTTACGTGTCATGGATGTGGCTGTAGAAGCTGCCGTTGAGAACGTGCCCAACTCAGAGCCAATCAGGATGAAGGGTGTGGCTATATCTGTAGCCTTGACCAAACGATGAAGGTCATCCACCATCCTGAAGGATAAGAGAGGAGAGAGACGGGTCAGCAATGAGTGCAGGTTTGTGCAAATAAAGTCTAGACATGACTCATCTGACAGTTCATTAATCACTGAGACACATTATGACACACATGTTCGTTCACCTCCAGACAGGACGCCCACTGTCCCAGACTGCTACCCAGTTTTAAAGCGATCAGTGATGTTTCATGAAGGACGAACTGACCTCAAAGCAGAGGCTGACACACTAAACTAATAAGCACTGTGTACCATGAGACACTAATGGCTTTTATTTCTGACATCCTCATTAACTAAAAGGCCATGAAAATTCAGTGGGCACTGAGTGATTTACTGCAGTATGTCTTTAAGATGTGCAGGGGGTCAAGAAAAACTAGAGACTGACCAACATTGCATTTCTCAAACTGTTATCAGTAGAGATTCCATTATTCCTTTTTACAGAACAAATATTGAATATTTGTTTTATTTCTACGTTTTGGCATAATAATAATAAACAAAAAATACAAATAAAATTATTATTATTATTTATAATAGCAATAATTATTATTATTGTTGTTTATGCTATTAAATGTATGCATATTATTATTATATTTATGAATGTTTTGCAATCTAAATGGTCACAAATTTATTTTCCTTTTTGTTTTGTGCTGCATCTAATCATTAGGCACACATTTCTGGTGTTTCGTTAAAATTAAGGAGAAAAGCGTGAATATTTATTATTACAAAATAATCATGTTTCATGTTTAATTCAGCAGTGGTATTATCTAAGTGTTGGTTTGCATTTTTAATTCAATTTTGTGTCAAATATAATATTCCAATATAAATATTAAATATAAATATATTAAGTATCAAAGTCCAATCAAATAATGAGTAAAGAAACATATGTTTAAAATATGTGGTTGATATTTATTCTTTGATCACACTAGAAAAAGAAGGTAAAGTTGAGCACATTGAAGGATAAAATATTATACACAATGTTTAGTATGGTACAATACATAGTCAACAAGTCTGAGAACAAAACGGCACGTGTCCTTGTCAAAAATTAAAAATAAAATGAATATGTACTACTGGCTTTCCTTCAAAATCAAATCAAATCAGCTCAGCTTCCAGTGAAAAGGTTTCAGTAAAGAACAAAAAGGACTATCCTCACATTCTTGTACCCCGCTTATTGAACTTTAGGAAAATTAATATCTTGCTGTCCACCTTCTAAATGTTCCAGACAGAAGAGAAAACAGGTCCACTGATAACCAACTCCCCTGTCCTCTCGCTGCACATCACTTTAATGCATGAAGAAATGTTATCATGGCAACAGGAACAAGATAAGAGTGACTCCACATGTAGGACGAATAAACCTGAAGGTAGGACGTCTTGTTGCCAGAGGACAAGGACAAAAACATCTCTGTCCTACAGCACTAATTGAATAGTAGAGCAGGTCAACGTCAGAGATACGAGACGCACAGATACCCGCGTGTGGATTAAAACTGTTAACATGGGAGGGGTGTTTCTTTATTTTTAGATTTATTGCCTAATATAACCATAAAATCTTTATGTATTGTAGACAAGTACACTACAATTCAAAAAGGGTGAGTAAGATTTTTTTTAGTCATTTTAATTATTAAAATAATAAACTGACACTTACTAGCAAGGACACATTAAATTTGGTCAAAAAAGACATTTATAATGTTACAAAAGATTTCTACTTCAAATAAATGCTGTTCTTTTAAAAATAATAAATGACATTTAAAATATATACAAATAGAAAACACTTTTTAAATTGTAATAATATTTTACAATATTTTTACTGTATTTTTATTCAAATAAATGAGGGCTGATGAGCTCAAGTGACTTCTTTCAAAAATATGAAAAACTCTTACCGACATCGAACTTTTGAAAGATAGTGTACAGGGTGGGCCATTTATATGGATACACCGTAATAACATGGGAATGGTTGGTGATATTAAAGTCCTGTTTGTGGCACATTAGTATATGTG
>JAFVLL020043540.1:0-37210 GCA_021397915.2 Tor tambroides
TTGCGTAGCTTCTCAGTGAACTACGGCTCCGTGTATTAAATGCCGCTCCATTTGAAAACAGGTGATGGGGATTTACCGCTAATCAAGGAGCCGGTTTTACTGACGAGATGCGCATGCATATTGCATGAGATAAATCGCCCAGCCCTACTACAAATCTATTGCAAAACTAATATTGCAGGTTTCTGTAAGAGTTAGGCTTAGGGAATAGAAAATAACACGGAAAGTCCCCACCATGATAGAAAAATGTGTGTGTGTAATGTATGTATGCATGCGTGTATGCGTGCATGTAAACATGCAGCATCGACTGTGAATATTCAGCACCATTATCTTCATGTTTTCTTCCCTGAGGCTTCTCATCATATACATGCATATAGATGTGTGCGTGCGTGTGTGATTTAGTTCTAATGCAGCGCTGTGGAAAAGAGGGAAGGATGGCGAAAGATAAAAATGAAGGATGACAGAGAAAGTGAAAATATTTGTGTCAGCGAGAAAGAGCTTTGCTGCTTTCTCTACCTCTCTCACCAATTCCTCTCATTTGATGAATAGATGTGCCTTTTTTTCTCTGCTTTTTTAGATAAAATTAATGATTCATGCTACTAATTTAGCAATTCCTCACGGTCTTGGCTGGTAATATGTCTATATCAATATAATGAATAGTCCATTCCATACACACCACACACTGGATGCAAACAAATGCACAGTTGCAACATTTCTATAAATAGACTGGCCGGGCAAACAAAAATAGATGCAGAGAAGAGAAAGCGTGGTTCAGCCGCCTGGATCTAAACACGCTGACAATCTGTCTCTTTCTATCTCTCTGTTTCTGTCGGACACATAAGCAAGCAGCGGCTGAAATGAAAAGCAGGCATGGGGAACACATAGCTGATCTTCAACTGGTGTTCTCGCAAACAGCATGCATCTGTAATTAAAACACCAAGGGTGCTACTATAGCTTTCAGCACTTTTTTAATGGCTATTTTACAATGGTTTTGAATACGGCTCCATATCCATTGGCCAATATATGCTAGCTGATGTTAAGATGAAGAGTTGACATCCATAAAGGTATTGTGTAGGGATGTGATAATTATTCTGATCATCGATTAATCAGTCAGCTATGCATTTGAGTAATCGATTAATCGGATTACAAAAAGCCACAAAAAATTTTTTTCTGTATTTTGTTTAAAAAAAAGTTATCCTACATCTTGCTTATTGTTGTTCACGAACACTGTGTAAATTGAAGGCTATGAAAAATAACGTAATAAATGTGTTTATGTAAGTTCTATGTTATGTGCAAAAAAGGGTTAAATATAAATATGACATTCTAAAACAACTGCTTGCCCATAATAAAGAAAAATAAAATCACAGACTAAATTTACACATTCACTCATCTTAATATAGTAATTATATTAAATTACTTCATTACACTCATTACTATGGGTTGACTGATATGTGTTTTTCAGGGCCGATGCCGATACTGATTATTACAGATTAAGTAGACTGATAACCGGTATTTTGAACCGATATATCTGTCTTATGCAAAAATGAAAATTCATGTCAAAATTAAGAATAACAAGGGCTCTGACAAAAAAATTTCTTTAAATGTTTTTAAACTATTTTATCGGTAAATCGCTTTGAAAATGACCGATACCAATAACCATTAAAATGCTTAATATCGGCGCCGATTATCGGTTGACCCCTACTCACTGCACAATGCTACAACACAAATTACTTGTGTTGTAGCATTTTCAATCTGCATTTAACATCCAACAAAATGTATATTTAATGTTATATGTAGCAGAATGTATGCTTTAGTCAGAATATTTACATTCATTTTTCTAATGAGCTCCATCTGTTTGTTGCAAATCCTGTAAGTCAACACAGTCACGGTTAAAGTGTGTTGTTAACTGTGACTATATTGACAGTGTAGCACATCTTCAAGCAAATATTAACTTGATAAAACTATATCAAAAAATATAGTTCAAATTACTAAATTCTCTCTCTTTTTTACTTTTTCTCTCAGAAACCTTGGAAAGTCGGGTCTACGTGTTTCTTGCTTGGGTCTTGGTGAGTAACCAGTAAGCTTCGGTTATCTCTGTTAAAGACTGAAATTGTTAAAAGTTTAAACTGGAGAGTCAGTTATTTATTTAAAGCCGAAGTGTCTATTTTTTCCATGTTTGAATGCTTTCATTTATCCCAGCTTATGCACTGACAACTATAAATAAGCTACAACATCCATCTGAGCATCTAAACCAGCCTGACACAGCAGCATTAGCTCAAGCATCGGGCTGAAGTTTTTGGCAGGAATACCTGTATTGTAACCAATGACAGACAGGGGGAGTGTTTGGAAACCTGTTGAAATCAATCATTGTTTTACCAATTCTGGTAACACTTTATAATTTCAAATTCATTTAATAATATTAGTTAACATGAATAACAATGAACAGTACTTCTACAGTGTTTATTATTCTTAGTCAATGTTTATTAATACATTTTTAAAATCAAAAAGTACGTTAACATTAGCTAATACACTGTGAACTAAGATGAACAAACAACAATTGTACTTTTTGTAAGTAACATTAACAAAGGTTAATAAATGCCGTAAAAATATATTGCTTATACTTAGTTCGTACTGGACATTGTTGAGACTTTAAAAGAGACAAGTTTATGATTAATTAGCCATTTTTTTCATTGTTGCTTTTTCATTCCTTTCTAATAAATGAAATAATAGTGTCTTATTGTGAGTTTTCTTATCTTTAAAGGACTAGTTCACCTCAAAAATGAAAATTCTGTCATCATTTACTCACCCACATGTCGTTCCAAACGTATGTTTCTTTCTTATGTTGAACACAAAAGAAGATATTTTGAAGAATGCTGGTAACCAAACAGTTGTTGGCCCCTGCTGACTTCCATAGTAGTTTTTTTTTTCCCTATGGAAGAAGAAACTTATACAGGTTTGGGATGACATGAGGGTGAGTAAATGATGACAGAATTTTCATTTTTGAGGTGAACTATTCCTTACATTTTTTTTTTTTTGTCTGATCATACCCCTCGCCTATTTGTGTTTTACTTCTTTCTTTTCTACTTATTTTCTTCATTCATCTATCTCACACACTCTCTTTCTGTCCACAGGTACCTGGGTGACATTTGGATCTCAGATCTCCGATGAGGTGAATTGTGATGTTCCTGATAAATTTTTCTTAATTTGACATGATTGCGGTATCTTGGTACATTAGTATTTATATATGTTTTTTACAGACTTATTTACATACTCATGTCATTCCATACTGTAACTTAAACTCTGACTTAAAAGAAGATATTCTGAGAAATGTCTGAGTGTTTTTATTTATTTATTTCCATATATGCAATAGTCAATAAGCAAACATAAATATATTTAAAGCACAAATTTAAATAATCTTCCTGCGGTAACTGAAATTTTTTTCACCAAAGATGATTCTTTAAATGGCCAGATCTCTGTCATCTTCTGCGTGTGTTTGTGCGTGGATGTTTTTCTGTAGATGGCGGAGAGTCTGATGACGATAGCCTATGAGAATGGAGTGAATCTGTTCGACACAGCGGAAGTGTACGCTTCAGGCAGGTACGATTCCCACCAGTGCATTAGATGAGAGATTCTGTGTACTGTATTCTGCTGTTACTCCTCTGTCCTGTCAAGTGCTGGACCACAGACAGATTTGGGTCTTTTTCTGAATGTATTTTGTGAAAAAGTAGTGTGCTTAATAGTATTGAATGTGGACTTGTAGTGCACTTAAAATAAAAAATAAAAAAAATTAATAAAAATTGTCATTTTAGATAATATTATATTAATTAATAAAAGGCCACTTAAAGAAAGTGTACTTACACGTTCATATGTTTCTTAACAGACAAATACACTTTGACTGAAGTCAAATCAAAATTTTACTTTAAAGTGCATTTTAAATCTTTCTTTTAATAATCTTTTGTCATGCTTTAAAGGAATAGTTCATACAAAATTTAACATTTGCTGACTAACATGTAAAGTACATGATTATAATTTTAACTGTAGTAAGGTGTGTTATTCAATATTACATTTAAAGTTAATATATTTTAAATGTACTAAACTGCAACATCATCATTACAGATGTGTAACTACAAATATGTTTTGAAATATAAGTTTCAATGAAAATGAAATTACATTAAAAAATAGAAATGACATTAAAGTATATTTTAGTTTACCATAAATGTTTGTCAGTACACTTTAACCATATATTTAAAAAAAAGTAATTATAAAATTACATATAAAGGTTCTACTTAAGTGGGTCAAAATACCCTAGCTCAGCAAATTGCATTTAATATAAATTTAAACTATAATACATTTTTATTGCAAGGGTCTGGCTGTTTTCTTTTTACATCTCTCTTTCTGACTACACAGAACTGAGATCTTCATTTGTAGGCAGTGGTGTAGGCCTGCTCCTGGAGGGCCTTCCTGCAGAGTTTCGCTCCGATCCTAATTAAACAGATGTGTTAGAGCAGACTGCAGCTAAACTCTGCAGGATGGAGGCCCACCAGGAGCAGGATTGGACAGCCCTGATGTAGTGTGATATAACCTAGCTACTTAGTTTAAAATAAAGGTGGAATGAACTGAACAGCTGTTTGGAGATCTTGGTGATTGGAGGAATCATCTACAAACACACTGATTGTCTTTTGGAGCTGTGTGATTACATGAATGACCAGTATGAAGTCAGTATGTCCTGTGGCGTGACATGCTATACTCCATCTAAAACTACTTTCAAATAACTAATTCTTTTATAATTATGCATGTGTAACAGAGACCTGCTAGTAAAAGCTGTACAGGGAAACTGTACAGACTGACACTAGAGGCTGCGGTCTGTAGTGTCCTTATTAGCGCGCTCACCGGAGACGCCGGCTCGATTCCTACTCAGAGTGAGTGAGGGGAGTAGAAATGGAGGGGTTATACATGCATCTTTTAAGACCAGATATTAATTGAATATTTAAAAATCCATACACTGCAAACTGGCTGGTGTCAACCATACACTTTCCTTGACATTATAAAGTCTGCTGGATCATATTTGATACACAAATTTCTAAGGTCTTCAGATTATCAACATGATTAAAACTGCTGAAAAAACTGTTGAGCACAATCTACTACATGCCTTCTGTCGTCTGACTTTTTTAGCAAGTAAAAGGTCTTTTGGTATAATTGTGAAAATATGTACCTTCAGGTTGTGTTTTTACTTATTTTTAAGAAGTAAACATAACTTTTATTTTGTTTGTAATATTTTTATGATATTTTTATTTTTATGAATATTTACTGGGCTGAAGCAAATTAGATTTACTTGATTATCCATGTATAATTTTTTTAGAAAATGTATGTTAAAATGTGTGTATCAAATATGATCATAAGGCTTTTGAGGAATGTTTTTTGTTCATCTCTCAGTCATCACTGTATTGCATTGTATTGTATTTTTTTATTCCTCGAATATAAGCTCTATATTCTTCTGTATTATACTATATGAGCCATAAAGTCCCGATGAAGCAAATATGATACTTAAACAAATAAACACATGCACAACTTTTACAAGTTTTAAAATATCTTGTCTAAAGTTTCAATAAATTGTTCTGTTTTTTGTTTTTTTTAATGATTTTTTTACTATATGTAGGTGTACAAGGTTACAGTATTTACATAAATTGGAACCTAAAATGTTGATGTCGATTAACAAAAGTCCATACACATGCTACCCAACTACTGAACATTGTGTATTTTGAAACTCATTTTAATAATCAATCATTAATAATCAAGTGCTATTTATTTATTTATTTTCAAATCTATTTAGGAAATAGTTTGGAAACAGTCAATGCTAGCAGTCAGGTCATTTTTAAATTGAGGGTCACTACAGTTGAAAAAGCATGTCTTTCCATTTCACGCTTCCAAAGTCCTGCGTACAGCGGGCATCTGGCTGGCAGACGCCTCTGGTGACCTACATTAGGACTTACATGGTCACACGTAGTCAGTTCTGCTTTCACATCAGCAAAATTCCTGAATGTGCTGACATTACATGGGTTTTTATTGAATTTGCCTCACAAATTGAACTGTAATGGAATCAACCTCACTTCTCTAAGGCACCATTTAATTTCAGGCATTAGTATTGCAAATACATGCAAGAAACCTGGATGAACCTCCTCTCCAATCACAAGCTCATTGGTTTGCCTGTACCTTTACTTCATGTTAGAAGCTTTTATTTTTCCAGCTCATTTTATGTTTTATTGGAATAAAACTATAGTTTTGACTTCTGTCTTTAGTAAGCTGTCATTCATGTCCCCTAACTAAACAATGTGAGACAAGTTACATGCTTTATTTAGATAGGGTGTGTTAGATAATAATTTACTTAGTTAGATAGGGTGTTACATCCTGATCCAGAGCATAAGAAATAGTAATAGTGATTATTTTATATGCTGAATTATTTGATATCATTGCTTTATTCACTGGTGTCTTCAGGTAAACAGCACTCGAGTTATTACCATCTGGTCGAAGGTACAGGGTACCATTATTACGGACTGCCCGTGCACAAAGATGTTTTATGCCCTCCAGTATAGCTCTGTTAAAGAAATTTTTGTGATATCACAGTCATTGTACATCTATGGCAGTGATTATGTTGTTGTGAAAGGGATGTTGTTTGATGCTGGTTGTATTTGTAATGTGTTGTAACCTGTTAATGTTTGTTTGTATTTGTTAATTATTGTTGTTGATCACTGAAGAGTTGCCACAGATACAAAAAGAACTTCTGAAAGGACAATAAGCTATACTAACTAACTTGTTTTAATGTGTGCAGATAGTGGAGGCTCCTGTAAAAGTGTGATCGTGGCATTTATGAATCTTTCCCTCTGTCTCTATTTCTCTCAATTTCCCTTCAGCCTCCTCTTGTTCTTGCTGTCATGTTGTTGCCCCTCTCACATTTGTTTCTATCGCAGTCTTTCCCATATTCTTCATATAAACCCTAGAAGTGTGAATTGATTACACTGAAAAATAGCTGTGTAGGGATAATAAGAAAAAATGGTACATTAAGTGCCATGTATATATATATATATATATATACACATACATACAACACGACCACTATAATATCTTTTGGCATTTTTGGTTCTCAGGTAAAATCTGCTTTAAGAACGCTGAAGGTATCTTCTAGAAAACTAGACTGAGATTGAGACTAATTATTTTTTTAATTTGTATTGTAATAGTAATAATAATAAAATATATTTTCAGATTTTGTGTCCTTCTTTTTCCTCAGGGCTGAAATCACTCTAGGGAATATCATCAAAAAGAAAGGCTGGAGGTGACCTGCTTTTTTTCTTATGTCTGTCATTTTTGATTAATTTTTTGGGAAAATAGTTTGAGTATATGAATAATGCAGCCTACTATACATATTATTCTCAGTCTTGATTCATGGAAAATGTTTTATGTTTTATCTTGTATGTCTGTATTCTTGTGCTCTGTTTATGGTCAGTCTTGGATCAATTTTTTAGGAAAAAAGCAAGACAGTATTAGGTTTGTCCTCACTCTAATAAGCACCATTTTTCCCCTGAAAATCTGTTTCAGACGGTCCAGTTACGTAGTAACGACTAAGATCTACTGGGGAGGACAGTGAGTATCTGTTGAGTTCTATCACGCAGTATATTCAGACCGACGCAAAAGATTCGGAATAGTAAAAGTTATTTGCGATCCATTTCCTCCACTGAATAAAAAAAAGAAAAGTAATTGCAATTTTTTCATCTCAAAATTCTGAGAAAAAAAAGACAGAACTGTGAAAAAAAACTTGCAATATTGAGAAGAAAAGTCAGAATTGTGGGAAATAAACTCGCAAAGTCAAGAAAAAAGTCAGAATTGTGAGATAAAACATTGCAAGTACTTTTTAAATTTTTTATTCAGTGATGGAAACAGACTTCCATAATATACAAATAAGATGAAAATATTGCATTTAAAATATAGGTTATTAAATATTAACTGCTTCTTTATCATGTTGCAGCATGCTGATACTCAGTACAAGTTAAATTGATTGCATTTTGTGAATATATTCATCTTGAGAGGTTTTCTGACTCCATAACTATCCTCTCTGACATTTGCATTCTTAATCCTCAGGGCAGAGACGGAGAGAGGCCTGTCCAGAAAACACATCATAGAAGGTAAAGTGCTGTTTATAACTAATAAGACGATCACAATAAAGCAGACAGACAGTGACGGTAATGTGTTTACAGGTCTCAGAGGTTCCCTGTCTAGACTACAGCTGGATTACGTGGATATTGTCTTTGCCAACCGAAGTGATGTGAACAGCCCTATGGAAGGTCTATAATTTCTTTTACATTTTTCATGGCATGTGTTACGGATGCATAATTTATGGCATATCACTTATCACATGTGCTGTTGTGTGTTTGTCTTTACAGAGGTAGTACGTGCGATGACATTTGTTATAAACCAGGGTATGGCCATGTACTGGGGCACGTCACGCTGGAGTGCCATGGAGATCATGGTACAGTCTACCTTCACCTCAATACACCAAAATTGGTCACACTTTACTCTGGGGTCCAATTCTCACTATTAGCTAACTAAAGGTCCTTGAGTCCGAAATTTTCGCACATTAAACAATAAATACGACCTCACATTGTGTCAATCACGTTTACACACCGTCACCAAAACTTTCGTCCATCAAAAAAAAATCGGACTGGGTTTGATTTTCTGCATTTTTCGCATCTGTCGCAAGCATTTTGAGAGGTGTTTTGACGCATCTGACTGTGTGCAAGGTTTTTAACGACGAATACGAAAAACGCATACGAAAATTTCAGACTCAGTGTGCAAGGACCTTAAAACTTTTCCACAATAAAATCTTAATTTGTTGTTTAGTAAGTAATGTAAGTTATTTAGTAACGAAGGATTAAGAGATAAAATATGGTCATGAAGAATAATGCATTAATATGTGCTTTATAACTACTAATAAAGAGCCAATGTGCTAGTAATATGCATGCTAATAAGCAACTTTAATAGTGAGAATTAATAGTCCCTATACTAAAGTGTTACCCCAAAATTCATACCATGAGCATTCCTGTGTCATATCTGTTTTATGATGCATGTAAGTCAAGCCAAAAGCTACTCGCAATTTAAAGTTAAAATTACTAAGTCAAGCAACTTAATAGCTCACTTCAAGCTATTAAGACATAACGGAATAATATCTTTTAAAATATACTATCCAGCAATTGCACATCTAACTCTAGCACATCTAACTTGAACAAACATATTTATATGCAAACATACTTTAGTGATTAAACTATATTTTACCACAAATTACTTTATAAATCTTTTTTAAACTAATTCCAGCACTTTCCAATGCTACATATGAGAAAAAAAAAATTATGGAATATTATGGAAAATATTATGGAAGCCCATTTCTGCCATGAAATGAAAAAGTAAAAAGGTAATTGTAGCTTTTTAAACATGAATTGTGAGAAAGAAAGCCAGGGTTCTGAGTTCATATCTCGCAATCTGCGTTTTTTTCCCCCGCCATGGAATTACAAAGTGATAATTGCGAATCAAAATTCGGAACTTTCTTCTCAGAATTGCGAGAATTTCTTTGCGAGAAAAGTTTATATTTCACAATTGCAAATTATAAATTTGTTAATTTGTTAATATCTCACAATTTTGATCTTATATCTAGTTTATATCTATCTCTGAATTCTGAGAAAAAAGTCTGAACTGTGAGATATAAATTCAGAATTGTGAGTTTTTTTTTGTTTTTTTGTGCGTGGCAGAAACGGGCTACCATAGATTATTACCTCCACCTTTTCACATTAAAAACATCAATGTAACATTTGGTTGTGCTACACTTCTACTCATTGGAAGAATTACTGCTTGTTACTGGAGAAGTTACACTATCATTATGAAAATATAAGACCTACTGTCAAAAATCGTATTAAATATATGTCTGTACTATTAGTTAGTTACTCCCCAACACTGCTGTTTACACTGACTGTTAAGATCTCGGCCAATGAAAGGACAGTTTAACCCCTTCTTGTCTGTGTGTTTGTGTGTTTAGGAGGCGTACTCTGTAGCGAGGCAGTTTAACTTAATCCCACCGGTATGTGAACAGGCCGAGTATCACTATTTCCAGAGGGATAAAGTCGAGGTGCAGCTGCCAGAGCTCTACCACAAGATCGGTCAGTCAACAAGAGTTACCTTGGAATGAAATTCAGTCAGGACAATACAATGGTCAAAATCAAGAAAACTTTAGCATACTTTTAAACTTCATACTTTAAATCAATATACTTAAGTATGTACTGAAATGTAATGTTTTTGGACTTATTGCAGTTAAATGTTGCAGTTAAATGTACTATAGGTTATTTATTAAATGCAATTAGCTGAAGAGTGTTAAAAGTCTTAAAAGATTTACAGTACATGTTGTGGTGTTTACCACAATATACGGTAGGGGTGTCCTCAACTAAGGATTTTCATAGTCGAATCGGAATTTTCGAATCTTGCCGAAAGTCCACTGATAGTCGAATCATATGTTTTGGGGCGGGGGCAAAATACATTATAAGAGTCAAGTCAGTCATTCGACAGTCATAATTACTGATGTTAACACACAGGGAAAATGTGTAACAGACGCCTCGCAGATACAAACGGGGTAAATAATGTTTTATGTTTTGATTAAAAGATAGTTAACATTAAACGTCAGCGAAACCCTAAGAATTCACAACATTTTTTACAGTAGTGCTCTCATTATAACGTTATGTATATGACAGTAGTTATTAATGTTCTGCATTTCTGTTTTGAGCTGCGCGCGATGAAGATGATCAGTAGAATGAAGCATATGATAGCAGGTTTTTAATCAATGGGATTTCATTTATCTCATATAGTATACGCTTCGTTATTTATACAACATAACGTTAATATTACGACTTATAGGCTATCTGCACGAAATGCCCCGACTGCACATGAACGTGTCTGCACGGCTCTTAATGAACTCCTTTTATGGACGTGTTCTTCACGCAACAACGTGCAGAAACACGGCAACTCTAAAAATTCACAGCGTTTTATTATAATAGTGTTCTCATTATAATGTTATGTATATGACAGTCCCAGTAATAGCCTAGTTATTAATATTCTGCATTGTTTGTCCTGCATTATTTTTAATAGGCTGTATATTAACTTATTGGGAGAAAACTGGTAGTTCTATGTGAAATCAGACATTTGAGCACTCCCATATGGCCAAAATGGCATGATCATAATACCCCGCAAATATTCGACTGTGAGATTGGTAGTCGAAGCAGGCTCCTCCTATCGAAGCATCAAATCTTCGACTATTCGGGGTCACCCCTAATATACAGTATAGAATTACGTGTCTGTGCCATTAAACCAAGTGTGTAATTATTCAGGTAGCTATCAATAAACATGTTGGCAGTTAAGCTAACTTTGTTTTAGAGAAATCATGTCATTGCAATTGCAGTTGCTCAGCTGGTATATATGCTGCCCGTAAGTATTCAGCATGTCATGTTACTGATCTCTACTTTATGTTAGAGCTCTCCGGCAAAGCCGATCCTCCCTGTACACAATGTACGCAAGCTGCGTAGGGCCCCCGAAACACCAGGGGGCCCCCTTGCTCTCAAAGATGATTTAATTTTAGTTTCTTTTTTGAATTTGGCCAGCTGTTTTCAAAACATCAATGTTCGCTTCTTTTAATGAGGTGCGCTGTCGCCCTGTCTACGTAAAAATCAGTCAAATCATGTAACGTGAATGTCATACAGTCTCTTGCACGAGACAAAAAAAAAAAAGTGTCGAAAGCGTACCGAGCCGCGAAAGAGACACTGTTTCTCAAGCACTTTCCACGAGCATGATTCCAGACGGAGTGAACATGACAAAGGCGTTTCATTCATTCATAACTGAACTTTTTAAATGTGCAACATCGTAGTTAATTTACATTTGAAGTTCATGTTTGAGTTGAGGTTTAATTAGGACAAATGTGAACTCTAACTCCATGTCTTGTGACTGTCACATGCTGCGTCAGGTGTTGGAGCGATGACCTGGTCTCCTCTCGCGTGTGGGCTGATCACTGGAAAATACAGTGATGGTGTTCCAGACTGTTCAAGAGCCGCAATGAAAGTGAGTCATAAAGAGTTTGTCAATAGCAGTGGATTTTCTCTCCTCTCCTGATTCTCTTTTCAATTTCTAAGTGCTATTTGGTTTGAAATTGTATTTCTAATTCATATTATAATCATGAATAAATCCATGTGAGCAATGCTAAATGTTCAGTTGTGTGACTGTGTGTATTAGGGCTACCAGTGGCTAAAGGAACGAGTGTACAGTGAGGAAGGGCGCAGACAGCTGGCAAAAATCAAAGAGCTCCATCTGGTGGCTGACAGACTGGGCTGCACAGCTGCTCAGCTCGCCATTGGTGAGTGTCTCTATACTGCTGATGTACATGGTCTCGTCCACTCTCAAGCTTATTTTGGCCAATAATCGTCCACTTATATGAGCTCCCTGACTCCTGGAATTTGTGTAAAGTCAGCCACTTAGATTAGAGCATGCCAGACTGAGCGTGCTTGTGCAAGTGCTTGTCACAACCTGTGCTTTCAAATGCCTTGATGTTTTTTTATAAAAACCAGTGCTTGTGTACAATAAGGTTTTGTGAAATCTCTCACTCAGCATGGTGTTTGCGTAGCGAAGGGGTCAGTTCTGTACTTCTTGGTGTCTCCAATACAGACCAGCTTCTTGAGAACCTTGGAGCTCTGCAGGTAACGCACACACACACACACACACACACACACACACACACACACACACACATTTGTTTGACTATCTTAGTGAGGACATTGCATAGACTTCCATTGATTTTCTGTCAGGTTAATGATATTTTCTATCAACTAACCAACCCCTACCCCTAAACTTACTCATCACAGAAATATGTGCAGAACACTAGATTTAAATTTTTAACTAGTGAGGACCAGTCAGATGTCCTCAGTAGTGGGTTGTAAAAGTATATAAGTGAGGACATTTGGTCCTCGCAAGTATTGTCAAAACAAGCACACACGCGCGCACACACACACACACACACGTTTGTTTTTGTGAATTGTTGGGACATTCCATAGGCATAATGGTTTTTATACTGTTCAAACCGTATTTTCTATTGCCCTACACCAAACCTACCAATCACAGGAAACTTTGTGCATTTTTAGATTTTCAGTACACTCCATTCTGTGTGATTTATAAGCCTTTTGAAATATGGGGACATGGGGCAATGTCCTCATAAGTCACCTTCTCCTTGTAATACCTGTGTCATACTCCTGTCATTACACAAATGTGTGTCCTCATATGTCACAAAAACGCACACACGCACACACACGCACACACACACACACACACACACACACACACACACACACACACACACACACACACACACACACACAGGTTTGTTTCTGTGAATTGTGGGGACTTTCCATAGACTTCTGTTACTTTTGTACTGACCAAACTATATTTTTATCCCCTTACCCAACTCTAACCCTAAACCTACCCCTTACAGAAAACATGTTTGCATTGTTACACTTTCAGATAAACATCATTTAGTATTTTTTAATAATTTTTTTCACTCATGTGGACCGCAGGCCGGTCCCCTCAATGTCAAAAATTTCAGGTTTTATTAACCTTGTGGGGACATTTGATCCCCTCAATGTACCATAAACAAGAACACACACACACACACACACACACACACACACACTACCATTTGAAAGTTTAGGATTGTAAAGATTTTTTAATGTTTCTGAAGGAAGTCTCTTATGCTCACTGTGGGCCGCATTTGTTTGATCAAAAATACACTGCAAATTATTACATTGTGAAATATTATTACAATTTAAAACTGCTTTCTATTTGAATATATTTAAAAAATGTAATTTATTCCTGTGATGCAAATCTGAATTTAGAGCATCATTACTCCAGTCTTCAGTGTCACATGATCCTTCAAAAATCATTCCTGAGTGAAAAAAAATGTTTAATCGTACTTGCAGACAATATAATATTAATGAAATAAAAGACTACTTAAGTGTACTTAAAGAGAATAAAGTTTTAAGAATGTTTTACACAAAACTAATAATAATCAAATTAAAAGTCTTTAAGGTCTTTTGTCAGACTTTAAAAAAGTACACTTATTTTGACATGTTGACTAGAATACTAAAGGACATTTAAAGTACTTGATTATAATTTAACTACAGTGTTATTTCATATTTTGTATATAGTCAAAATATTTTAATTGTACTGAATTGCAACTTCATTGTCTGTGCAAAATGTGCAATTACAAATATGTTTAAATACATGATATACAAGTTTCAATATAAATGACATTAAAATATGTTTTATTTTACCTTAAATGCTTTAAGCAAATTTTATGAAATTACATATGAAGCTATACTTAAATCCTACTTCAGTGGGTCAAAAAAGCTATATAACATTAACTAGAAACTATAAAACTTTATTATTTAACTGTAATGAACTTGCAGTTAAGTGTCTGAAAACATTCCATTCAGTTTGCACTTAAGTATGTTTAAGTATATATACTGTTTTTGCAATAAGTACTCATTTTAAAAGTTTGCTAAAGTGTTCTTTTTCACAAGTGTTGTGATATTCTGATTTGACGCTCAATCAAGAAACATTTCTCATTATCAGTGTAGAAAACAGCTGTGCTGCTACTATTTTTGTGGAAACCGTGATGCATTTTTTCTTTATTCTTTGATGAGTAGGAAGCATAAAAGAACAGAATTTATCTGAAATAGAATCTTTTGTAACATTATAAAAGTCTTTACTGTCTTTTTTGATCAATGTAATGAATCCTTGCTGAATACGTATTCTCTCCTTTTTTAAAAAAAAAAAAAAAAAAATCAGACTTCCTAATAACATGATTTTCATATTCTCACTAGGTGCTGTCTCAGATGACGCCTCAGAATGTGAGCGAGATAGATGCTCTCCTGGGCAACAAACCTCACTCCAAGAAAGAGTCACGTGCGTGATGGAACCAGAGAGATGACATGAACATGTGCAGCCAGAAAAGACAAAGAAAGCAAGGGGGAAAGATGGAACACGGCGTACCATCGCTTTTCTGCTCTCCCGTATATTACAACACCTGCATGCCTTCTGCAACATGCTTCCAGCCCATACCGCACTGCTCTCTGTAACCCTACTCAAGTATCCGAACATAACCTACGAATTAAACACAGAAACGGCTGTCCGCACCATCCCAGAAATGCGACGAACAACAACATGTTATCATTTCTTTACTCTGAGAGACTGAAGTTTCAGTCTTCCATGAGGAAGTACTGTCGACTGTAGGGGGTGAATGGAATGAAAGTGTCAGAAAGCTTGTTTATGAGCAGGCCCAGCCGGAATCTGCAGACTATCTTGCAGTTTCCACTGCAGAATTCCTCTGTTTCCGCTACGGACTTTCCATTGCGAAATGGATCAAATGTGATAAAACAAGTTAAGCGTATCTAAGAGTGTTATATTCTTATTGGCAGCTGGAAGCATTGTCAAATTTGCCAAAATATTTCTGAAATAAACATGCGCTGGGCAAATGATGTGAAGGACTTTGCGAAATATGGGCGTTCTGCGGAAATCTGTGCAGATTCCGCGTGGGCCTGGCTGTGCGGGTGTGTGTTCAAGAAAGTATGAATACGTGTGCATGCAGGGACACTTTGAATCAAACTCTCCGTTGCTGGTGTTGCACCTGAGTGACTCGGAAAATGGACACTGTGTGACGCCAAGCGAAGATGTTTCTGAGAGCTGCCCGTCCTGTTTGTTGGGGTGTTCACTGCCTGTCACATTTCATTCTCGCAGTGCAGGAGAGCGTGGCGAACACTCCAGCGTGTGATAGGAGCAACATGCAGCAACTGCAAACAGCTGTTTGGACACATCACAAGTCTTCCTCCATTTCCCTCCTTTCCATCTCTCCTTGTGTTTACAACGGTGCACCTGTCCCTTTAAGAGTATTTGTGCAGTTAGGGGAGGGGTGTGTGAGTGTGTATACGGTACCTTGCAAATGTATCCAGACCCTCATCAATTCACTTTTATAAAAACAACTGTTTTAGTCATTATTACTATTCCTAAAAAACACCTAACTCTCAGTAAACTTAAATTGATGCATAACTCATCCCACACTGTCAGAAAAAATGTACAAAAATTGTACCTTTAGGGGAGCAACAGCTTGGCACTGGGGCAGAACCCTTCTTCACCACTAAAGGGTGCATATTAGTACCTTAGAGTTATAAAATATACCCTTAAGATAGTAATATGTACTCTTATGGTACTATTATGAATCCTTTAGGGATAAAGAAGGTACAAAGGTGTCCCATTGAGGGTACTGTCCCAGTGACAAGCTGTTGCTCCCCTAAAGTTACAAATTTTTGCACTTTTTTTGAGAACCCACACTGTTTGTGCTACAAGCAGGGAAGATACCTCAAATCATGTGGCTTGTTTCAAAGAGATTTGAATTAGAAAAACAGGCAAGAAGATCTTATAGACTTACATAGACTTAGGGACCAGAATATCATTGTCCAAGACTGTAACCATGTTTTGATGTTAATAGCTTTGAAAAACACGAATGGTAATAGTATTTTTAAATAAAATAAAATAAACAAAAAATAAATAAAGAATTTAAATGAATGGAGGATGTAGAAGAAAAAAGAAGAGTAAAAGAAGAAGAATATTTTTGAACATTTAATCTTATTCACATGTCTAATATGTTTAAAATATGTTGAAAATGCAAAACAGAGAAATGTATCTCGTCTCATCATATTTGATTATGAATTACATGAATCACATAAAGATTTTCAAATCAGAACGGCAAAAAGTTGAGTAGTTTGCATCACTGGATATTACTGTTGATTTCTATCATAAAACGGTTGCCAAATCTTAAATGTTAAGCTAATAGGTCAAAATAAATTAATAAAAAATAGATAAAAAAATTAAACATGCACTTATGAATTGTAGCAATAAGATCTATAATATGCATTTAGAAAAAAAGAACAAGAAAAAATGATCCAGGCCGACATTTTAAATTTTATACAGCCATCCTTTCAGATTTTTGGAGTATGAATGCATGAACACACTGTCCAGATGTCATTTTGGCCTGTTTTTTTTAGGCGGATTTGCTCCAGGTTGTTTGAGATTAGTCAGATGTTCCTTCTGCATTACAATGTTCCAATAGTGCCACAGATTGTGACGTCAGTGCTTTAACTGTGCCATTCCGGGACATTCGGCTCTCTGTTCTTCAGCTAGTTCTGAATGTCCTGCTGAATGAGTTTCCTCTCAGGCTTCGGCAGTTTTTAGCAGACTAAAAAAGAATATCAGTTGGTGATGGGCTCTTTTGACTTGGAGCTGTATGCAACCACACAGAACCTTGCAACACCCTATAGCAACCAACCAGAAAACCCAACTGCATAGCAACATGCTAAAAGATTGAAATTCTCACAATTCTGACTTCTTGCAATTCTGAGTTTGTATCTCGCAATTTTTTTCTTACAATTTCAAGGAAAGAAGTCAAAATTGTGAAGTACCAATTAGCTTTTTATTTTATTTTTTAATTCCATTGAGGAAATCAGCTTCCATAGACAGTTGCATTTTAAGTAGGGTAAATATTTTTCATTTGTGCACAGTTGATTTTAAGAATATTTTCTTAATATAATATAATATATAATTTCTAAGAATATTTTTTATTCTTTAATTTTTATATCCTATATTAAATCCTGGAAAAATGAAAGGACTTTTGCACTAGTATCAGCACCAAATGGAAGTGCAATCTGTTTGAGAAGTCTGTCTGGGGCAGATATAGCAAGGACTGTTTGCTTGAATAATGGCAGGCGAAAAGGATATTTGAAAATTCGTTATTTTTTGCAAATCTGTTTTCTGCAAGATACATACTTCACCTTTATATCCCGGATTTGTAGTTCATTGTAATTTGCAAATTGGGTCCTGGTCTGAATACTTTTGCAAGGCATCATATGTGTGGGGCTTGGCTTCAGCGGTCAGCATCCTTTGCACTAAGTGGACAGAGTCATAATTTAAAGATCATAGTTCACAATTAGTCATGAAGGTCATAGGTTAACATGACCAGAGAACTGTGCTAGTATTGCTTTGTGTGTTTGACAAATACAAGCTGCGTCAGTGACAATGAAAAGCGAAGCGCTTCACTTTTAAAATGTGTTTGTGTCATTCCATGATTTCAGATCGAAAGACACATATTGGATAGATTAAGTAACTACTGTCAATTTCCCATCAGCCATTGTTGAATATCACAGTGTGCAGTGCCTCATAACTCCACCTGTTCCATAACCCAGTTACCACAGAAAATCATTTGGACTTGCCCTTCAGCTTGGAAAAATACAAATGTCGTTTACAGTAATGCATTTACAATGAACGTCTAAGGGGCAAGTGCACCACATGGTTTAAAGCTGAAATGTGAAGCTTTGCCCAGAGAAGGTTAGTAACTGATATTCTCACATTAGCTTTGTGTCTAGTCTTGTGGTTACACTTTCAAAATCGTATTTTAGCATTTATAACAGTGCAGTGCCTTGTCCCATAGACTTCCATTAATGCAAGTGCATTGCTGTAAACAGTTTTTGTTTATACAAACTAAAACATAAGCTCAGATTGTTTTCTGCAGTAACTGACTTGATGAGCTATTCTTATAACTCTACTGAACCCAGGCAAAAACAAAAAGACAAAAAGATTTAGTTCAGCACAATAAACAGGCACAGACAGAATTAAACCCTTTATATTAAACTAAGATTGGATTTACAAGATGTGTAATATGAGTTGCATTGGAGAAACCAGACCTAGGTCAGCAAAGCTAGCAAGATTCACTGTTTTTATTACAATTAGAATCTCATTCTTTATTTTTGTGTTGTTTGAAATTTTTATTAGAATGCTTTTGCTTTCTCAAAAATCCAAGACTGCTACTTATTCAGCTAAGCTTTACTCTATTAAACAGAGCTGGGATTGGAGAGAAAAATGAGCACTGACAGATCAGTTATGATGCTTTTCTTAGCATACTTAAAGGTTGAATGGTCAAGCTGGTCCTGGGTCACTTCTTAATGGGGTAACACAAGTCCCTTTAGTGGTGACTGAAGTTCACTTCTGTATTCTCTCTACAGCACTGGTTGATTCTAATGTCTCTTTGTATTTAAAATGATCAATGATTTATGTAAGTATTGTACCTGAGTTGGCCAGTTGGAAAGGCTTCGAAATGACTGATCTTTTTTAATCCACATAATTATTAGCAAGACTGAACTATCATTAGTTAACCTGAACTAATGTATATATACATTTAGTGCACTCCCTCATATGGTAATTTTGCCTGAATATGTTAAATTTACTGTCATGCAACAAGAAAAAAAAAAGAAAAAGGAAAAAAAACAAAACAAGAAACAAACAAACAAGAAACAAGCCCTGTACTGAATGTATCTTGCTTGCCTTTAAAATGTGTGGAGAAAACTATTGTCACAGGTGTCATTTATGTCAACTACTAGAGAGCATGACAATCACAACAACACTTGCATGTTACACACAAGGATTCATTCGCACATACACACGTTTGTGTTGTGAATGTCATCCAACAAGACAAATTCACATCTCGCATAATAAAAGCACATTGTCATTGCTTTTGATTCACATGTAAAAGGTCATTTAAACAAATTCAAGTGATTTGACATTCAGGATATTCTCTGCCTAAGTGAATCTTAATAATCAAAGGGGGAAAAAAATGTGTAAAAAAAAAAAAATCAGGAACTTTTACGACCAAGTTGTAAGTTATGATAATTGTAATGAAGAAAGAAAAAAAAAACATGTTTGGCCAATTTGTAAAGATATATCAGCATCTTATTTATTCATTTTTATTTATTTATTTATTTTATTTTATTATTATTATTATTATTTTTTTTTGGAGATTCACCTAAAAAGAGAATCTCAAGTCTGTGTAACACTGTATAAATAAGCACATACTGTATGCAGTGTCCATCACACTCAGTGTTTAATACACCGATGATTTTGTCTGATGAAACAAATGTTACACAACTGCGTACTTATAGCTCTTGCACGTTAGACAGTAGTATTGAGTTGAACAGTATTCAGATACATTATTTCTCATAAGTGAGCATAGCCCATGCAGAAACTATACGATGTTTATTATTGTTTTATGATGGATTAAAAAACCTGCATTTTTTATTTAGTACCGTTCTGATTAAGCTATTTGACAGATACTTAATATATTCATATATTTACAAAATACATATATGCTTAACTCATGCACAACAGGACAACATAGGGCAACACATTATATTAAAGGAACAGTTAACCTAAAAATGAAAATTTTGTCATCATTTACTCTCATATTGTTCCAAACCTGTATACTTTCATTTCTTCTATGGAACACAAGAGAAATTGAAAAGAACACTGGGATCAACTGGATCAACCAGTCCTTCCATGACAATAGAAAAATCCCCAGAAGGAACTCGCGGCCTGCAGATAGGCCTTAGTTGTCACTGTGGAGTGTTCATGTAGAAATTCCAGCACTGAACCAACCATTCAGTGCACTGGGTCAGCGTGGTGTTGTACACACCATGATTCAAAGAGACACCACTTCAGGCCATAAAGCTTTGTAGTGGACATAGCTCTAGCATTCAGAATGGTCTCAATAACCTGGGGCCTCATATATAAAATGTTGCACAGAAACCATCCTAAATTTGATCTTACGATCATTTCTCAAATATGCGTATGTGTGATTCATAGAATGAACGTTCGTGCAGAAAACGCACGTACACCACTCTTTCAGATGTGAAATCTATGAATCGCAATTGATCTTGTACTTGCGCGCAAATGAATGGTTTCAGCTCTCTGCCTTGCAAACAACTCCTAATTAATGTCATTAACATGTAAAAGATCGCAGTCATCATCCAAATTATTTAATTTAGAACAGCGAGCTGCAAGAACAGCTTACATTTCCAAAAACCTGCAGTACTCCGACAAGAAAAAGTGTGTAAGTCTGCTCGGACCCTGATGTGACGCTAAGCACTTTTCCACGTCAAAGACAGTTTTTACAAATATGAGCGTTGGTGTGGATTTAAGCATACGCACATTGTAAGATCAAATCTGAGCGTATGCACGCTTTATAAATGAGGCCCCTGGAATTTATGATTCCACAGGGTCCAGACCCATAGCTTCTTATCTCAAGCTGGGAGTGAAAGATTGTGCCCCGTGCCTGGGAGAGAAGGTCCTACCTGATCAGAATCTTTCAAGGAGAGCCTTGATATAAGGTCCAAGAACCACACTCGGGCCACTCAGAATGGAGCCACTACCAATAGGGGGAGATGCATACAGACATAGCCTCTGCCACAACTGTACAATGGCATCCAACCCCAGCAGACCTGCATGTGCAAGGAAGAACTAGAGGAGACAGTGGGTTGTCTCTTCAGAGGCAAACAGGTACACTTCTGCTCTGCCGAACCTTTGCCAAATTAACCACGGGTGGAGTCTCCATTTCCCAGGTTTCAGCCCCTGCCTTGTCTGCTCCCATATTTTAATGCCCTGGAACATAAACTGCTCAGAGAAAGCAGTTTTACTTGAGCCCAGAGCAGAATCTGTTGCACCAACTTGAAAAGAGGGCATGAACGCAGACTTCCCTGCTGATTTATATCAGACTACTGTTGTGTTGTCCCAGGAGTGCCGCTATGTTTTCTGGGCCCCCTGAACAGCATATTGACTCCCGCGTTCCAGGGGGTTGGGTTCCCCTCGGTACAAATTGACTTAGGGGCCCCCTTCCCTCGTCATGCCATTGGAATTGTCCTAAACTCACCCCCACCCCCTTACGGCGCCCCTATGTTGTCAATCCACATCAACATGTGGTAGCCTCTCAGGTCCAGGAGAAGTATCCAGAAATACAGTCTTCATCTCCAGGCAGTTTATGTGCCAAAGGAGATGTTGGCCTTCCCAGACCCCCTGGGCTGTGCATCGATCCAAGATTGCTACCCAACCCATAAGGGAGGTATCTGTAGCTACTGTACTTGTGGCGTCCAGTGTGGGAACCAGGGTGAGAAACCACGGTTCCTTCCACATGGAAGGGGAACGAAGGCCTCTGCATGCAACACATCCTTAGTTGTCGCTTTTTTTTTTTTGTTGGTGACAGCTGCCATAAGACCAAATAACCTCTGGTATTGGAGGACAAGAATTCTCAACCCAGCCTTAAGTCTTTCAAGGTGACAAGTATAGACTTGATTCGAGCAGGGGACAATTGTACCTGCATGGAAGTTGAGTCCTACACCACCCCTAGAAAAACTGTCCTCTGACTCAATGAGAAGACACTCTTCTTGATATTTGGTCTCAAACCCAGATGTCTCAAATGAACAAGAATGACATCTCGATGCCAAACCACTAACTCCCTCGAGTTAGACTGTGTTCTTTAAGTCTATCTTGACAAACCAATCCTACAGATTGAATATAAGACACAATCATTTTGAACATTAGCATCTTGAAACTGTAAGTCTGTAGAGCAGGGATAGGCAATTTCGGTCCTGGAGGGCCGGTGTCCTGCAGAGTTTAGCTCCAACCCTAATCAAACACACCTGCCTGTAACTTTCTAGTGATCTTGAAGACATTGATTAGCTTCTTCAGGTGTGTTTGATTAGGGTTGGAGCTAAACTCTGCAGGACACCGGCCCTCCATGACCAAAATTGCCTATCCCTGCTGTAGAGTATGGTTCAGAGCCTGCAGGTCTAAAATGGGATGCAACCCCCCCCCCCCCCCCATCCCTTTTTATGGACTAGACTGTAACACTATAAAAACCTGAATTGACTTGTGACAGGGGTTGTTTGTTCGGGAACCTGAAACAGCCTACTGGAAAGGAACCCCCAAACTTTGTTTTCTAAGATTCATTGAGAAAAGAATGTCTAACCTCTTCAAGAGGGGCAAACACCTTTATATGATTCAATATTTCTAGAATAGCAGGTGGACACTACTCTCCATAGTCTTTGCTGAATGGAGATTGGGTGGAAATCCAACTAGGGATTGCTGCCTCCTGAAACACCAGACTCATCACCCTGCAGTCATGACCTTCAGTTTTTTTTAGTCATCCTAGCAATGCTAACTGTGCTCAAATCAGCCTTTGATTCTTGCTGGGTTGGAGAACACGGGCAGCCACACTGGCCCATTGCCCCCCTTCTTTGTAGATAGGAGCTAGGGCCTGGCCTGGGCTGGCTTGTGAAAGCCTATGGCTCCTGGCTCCAATGGGGAGAAATTGTTTTAAACACCACTGATTGCTTCTTGGCCACCTGAAACGTGTTGACGACTGTATTAACTGTATTGATGAACAGGCCAAACAGCAAAAACAGGGTGTCCAGAAGGAAGCTTTTCTTTTTCTCCCTGATGCCAGACAATTTAAGCCACAGATGCCTATTCATGGCAACCAACACAGCCATCGAATTGGAATGGGCTGTCTGGCACAGAGGGCTAATACTGTGGCCCAGGAGAGTTCCTTGACTGACTCAGGATAAAGACCCTTGCTATAGTCCAGTTCTTTAACAACCTGGTACACCTTTTTAAATGATGATGCCGAAGCAAGGGAGATATATCTAGCAAGCGTCCCCTCAATTGTGAACTCTAGCCAAGTATTTACTACCCCAAAACCTCGACACCTGAGTCCTTGAAGAATGGCAGATGTCTCCGGGGTTGCTGGCTCTGCCCACTTGTAAGAAAGTGTTCATCTAATTAGTTTTTTATCACTTCTTTTTCCGTACCAGGCCATTCCAAATGTAAATTTTCAACTGCCCAGGTAACCACCTCAAGCAGCGCTTCAAAGGCACAAGACTGCTATGTTGAATTATGAGGGGTACCTGGAGCACCCATGCTGCCACCCAGCTCTTCAAAGTCGGAGGCAGCACACAATAGGTCCTCATACAGATTGAAAGAAACCACCAGGCAAGCTTCCAAATTCAGAACAAGGTCCTCAGAATCTGGCACAGAGCAAGAGAAAGGGCAGAGCCCACCTCATCAGTCAACTCCATCTGGGACCCCCATGATCTGAGTTGGTGTGCCACCTTGGCAGACTTGGGACCTGACTTTTAGATGGCTGACTCTCATTGCTCTTGAAAAGAGCCAGGCATGAGCGGAGCTTCCTCAAAGGGACATGTTCACAATGAGAGCAGTTGGCTCCCTCGAGAGGGAGAGCATTCTCCACTCCCGAACAGATGAAACACGGATCGTGCTCATCATAGATAGTGAGGGCGGAACACCCTGCTTGTAATTTGTTGCGGATGCCATCTTTCACATAAAACCCCAAAGAGATGATAAAACTTTTTACAATATTTTCTACTTCTAACAAACACAAGGATTTAACATAAAGTCCATCCACACACATGCAAACAAATGGCTTCCTGAAGACAAAGAAGCTGATGACATGAATTTCAGTTGTCTGTTTGTGGTCTTAGTGATGGTTACGTTACGTCACTATTCTGACAGCCAGTAGAAAGCACATGTAAAGGCTCAGGTAGGAGCGTTCCCATAGCATCAATGTCATGTCGCAGCACTGAGTTCCACATGAAACGGAACCACAGAGGCAATTTTCAAAAGTCAAGTTACCTTTACTTCTATAGCACTTTATACTGTACAATATAGACTGTCAAAGCAACTTGTACTGACAAGCATTTATGGTAAACTAAAATATAATTTAATGTCATTTCTATAGAAACTTGTATGTCATGAATTAAGATATATTTGTAATTGCACATTTATAATGAAGTTGCAATTCAGTACATTTAAAATATACTTTAAATGCATGTATCGAATAACACTACATTTAAAAAAATAACAAGGTCTTTACATGTGCTTTAGTATGTTAGTCAATGCATCAAAATGTAAGTGTATTTCTTTAAATTACAACAACATATTAAAACAATAGTTTAAAATGTACTTTAAACTAAAATGTTCAATTTGACATTATATAGTGCACTTTTAGTGCCTTTTAATTTATTAATATTATATCATCTGCAAGTACAGATTTTTTTTTTTTTTTTAAATGTACTTTTAAGATTTGAAGGACACTACAAGAGCATATTAATTACAATTAAGCACACTTCTTTTTCACAAGAGAAGTTTGGAACGGTGGGTAAATGATGACATTTGTGTGTGAGCTAAACCTTTAAGACCCAATGGCTACAGTATGTACATTTTAAATTCAGATGTCTTCAGTTGTGTTTTTGAATATATGTAAATATCTCTTACATGGCAGAGCTTCATCAGAATTTTTTTAAATCCCTCATAAAACAATGATAAACATCTTGCAGTTTGTGTAATGGCAATGTAAAATTCTGAGCTGAAATGTATCTGTGTTTTTTGCTTGTATGTGAGTGTAACATCAGCCCTGGATGACACAGCTGACCCAGTTCTTTCGCAAAGGGTTGAAAATAGCCATGCGGCAGAAAGCAGAGAGTGGGCAGATAAATGTGTGCTCTGAGTTGTGTTAAATATGTGCCTCATGTCCCACTGAGAGTCTGTTATGATCATCTGCACCAGTGACATAATGTGCTGAATGTGGATAATATAGTACAGTGCACACACACAAACGGTTTTAGACAGTCCAGAAATACCCCAACAAATCAACTGCAGATTATTGTGCTGGATTTTGTGCCTTTTAATAGTACAGAAATCCAGTCAGCAGAACGATTCCGTGTGAGCATGCTAGCCTTCACACATGCAGGTTTGTGTGTGTCTAAATGCTGGGGAAGCTCTAGCTTGTCAAGCTGCAAGTTATTTTAAAACAGTTTAACTACAAGGTAAAAATAGCATGCCAGGCTACAAGCTACAACCAAAAGCTAACTGCATTGAAACGAAGATAATTAGAGTATTATGGAAGCTTGTTTCTGCATGGGATTTTATAAATTATACACAATACAATCATTGCACTTTATGAAATAAATAAAACTGGGGCAGTTAAGGTAAAATTATTTATTTTTCCAATTGTAGATCAGTTGAGAACTTACAAGTGGTCAAAATGGGAATAAGAGCACATCCTAACCAGGTGCAACACAACAAGAATCCAGCAAAAAGTCATAATCGTCTATAATTAATCGAAATGTTGCACAAAAAGACACAAACTCAACAGCTGTCACCCATGATTTATTCTGCAATCAAAAACTGTCGAATAGTAGACCTTAGTCAGGGTAGACACCATAACAAATGTAACATGGATGACAAAGAAGCTGTGAGGGACAGACTTCCAGTCTTCACATGCATTATATAAAAGTTCTAGATGAGGTCAAAACTCAAATTGAAACTGTATTGAAAGTCTTTTGGAAAGATGTTTTGTCACAGCTAAACTATTGGAATGCTGTTGAACAATCCTGTACTTCCCTCACAGCCTCATTTTCACTCCTGTCAAACATTAAATATTGCCGTGACTAGGGTCTATAGTGGAGCAGGATTTGGCTAGTGTCACAGAGTCAGACTTTTGGTTTTGCCATATATTCTGCTCCACTTTGCAGCTTATTCTGGTCAAAAATAATAATCAAACACCAAATGAAGTGAAATGATGCATGAAGCAATAGCAAATCAGATCAGATCATTCAGTTTTTAGTATACAGCTATATGGAGTGGGATTTGAACTTCGCTTAAGTTGTTTTCATTGCCAACAGTCTCTTTCATTTATGTCACTTTGACTGCACCTTAACATAAAAGAGAGAATCATTGTCTCTTTACTGCGTTGTGCCCAATTAGGACAAGGTAATGCAAAAAGATTGTTTGTAGATCGGCAACCAGATTGTTTGCACTAAAGGGATAATTCACCCAAAAATGAAAATTACCCCATGATTTGCTCAGCCTCAAGGCATCCTAGGTGTATATGACTTTCTTCTTTCAGACGAATACAATCGGAGATATATTAAAAAATGTTCTGGGCTGGCTCTTCCAAGCTTTATAATGGCAGTGAATGGAGTTTAAGTACTCCACAATAAAGGCCTTCTGAAGTGAATCGATGCATTTGTGTAAGAAAAATATCCATATTTAAAACCTTAGAAATTGTAATTTCTGCTAACTTTCGTACGCACATTCACGAGGCTTGGGACGTAGGTGAATGTGGTGACGAACACTGAAGCGCAGAGGAGAGAGCAAAACAAAACACTGGTAACGAATTAGAAGTACAAAATGAGGATTTCTAAAGAAAAATGTTGGAGGATTTTGATATAAGCCACGAGGAGACTTGTTTTCCTTTGCTGTAAACAAAACTTGGTTCTCGCGAGACTAGCATATTCTCACCGAAGCTTACGCTACGTCCTACGTCATCCATTGGAACGCCACTCTTTTGTGAATGAGCGTATGACAGTTAGCGGAAGCTACAGTTTATACAGCTGTAAATAAAGATATTTTTCTTACACAAACGCATCGATTTACTTTAGAAAGCCTGGAGCCTTGTGGAGCACTTTTTATGATGGATGGACGCAGTTTTTTGGGCTTCAAAATCCCATTCACTGCCTTCATAAAACTGGGAGGAGCCAGAACATTTTTTAATATAACTTTGATTGTATTTTTTTTTATCCTTAAACACCACAATTTATGAAACACGTTCCCCTCAGGATGCAGGAATAAAGAACATGAATGGCAAAATAAAAAAGGAGAAAAATGTCAACTATAAAAATTGCATTCAAAGCAGTTATAAGCCTGAGGGGTACTAAATCGAAATTCTTTGGCTTTTCAGCAGGCACAATGTAAAATCCTCAGAAATCCAACAGAAATCTCTAAATAGTTTCATAGGCCATACACTTCTCAGGCCATAACGTCAACGTTGCAGTGCACTGTGCGTTAAAAAGACCTCAATTCTCTTGCAAATACATACACTTTTAATTTATAACCTACTTATAGATATATATACATCTGAATAACACATAGATATGTGTGCACATAAAAACATCACTCATAAAGCACTGTAGGTGCAGGTAGGAAACTGCAATATGTACATAAAAATTCGGGTGCATAAAATGTCTGTTCTGTTTTATTTCGAACATAATGGTGTTATTGCACTAATGAGTTTCTCTTAAAAACCGTTCTCAGTTGCTGGACGCTCCCAACAACAAACCAAAACACCGTATATATCTGAGGGTCCAAGGTTTCTAGGAGTCCCATCCAAGAACTCTGCACAAGAAAATCAGAGCGTTATCACTCCCATGTACAAGACCATACTCTCCACAGATGAAATCAGGTCTCCATGGGGGTGCTATTGCAATCTGGGATGGATGGTGGATTGGGATTGCCTGTAGACCCATGTTGGATCATCTCTGGAGGGTTGTCCTGCTTTTGAGGGTGATGGTAGTGAGAGTTGGGGTGTTTGTAGACACCTTGTCTGCTTTGGTTGTAATTGTGCTGGAATTCGTCTCCAACAGACTGGTCTGAAGTAAAATTGGGACTGTACCAGGTGTAACGCGCTCTACCCTGCTTGTGCTGCCCTTGGACTGACCCGCCATCTTTACGCTCAACATCTCCAGCCTGTTCGTTGGTTAAATATCCATCGAATGGATTCCGTCCCCTGTTTCTGGATCGTTGCCTGTTTCCCCAGTTGCCGTAGCCTCTGTTACCGTGATTGCGCCGCTGTTGGTGATGATTGTTTGGCCACTGGCCCTTGTTTGGTGAGGGAGATGACTGGAAAGTATGAACCATATCAGTGTTGGACTGAGCGGTTATGTCCTTTCCACCTTCGCCCCCTGATGACGGGCCCCAGATGAAGCCTCGGTGTTGGGGATTATGCTTAAAGGGGAACTGTAGCTTCCTCTCTTGAGGCGGCAGGAAGCGTCCAGTGCCTGGCAAGAAAGGACCATTGGGGTTGCGAGGGGTTTGAGAATTGTAAGATGGATTTGAGAATCGAGGCGATGCCGTAGTGAATGGGTTGTTCTGAGAGTGTCCTGAGGGAGCCGCCGAGTAGAGGGGATTGTTTGGCTGATTGCTGGCTCCTTTGCGACGTTTAGGGTCGTGGTACTTGTCCGGGTACTGCCAGCGATGGCGACCACGCCGATACCCAGAATCCTCATCGTGTCTGTTGACTTGTGCTGGTGGGTCGTCACCTCCGGCCCCATCCAACCCAATGTTATCACCGTCTCCCTGAAATAAAAACACCAAGAACATTTTTACAATAGCTAACAAGGTGCACAAAGTATAGTATTTTGGTTACACTTTATTTTAAGGTGACGTTGTTACAATGTAATTACACAAATAAGTAAATGATATTAAATAACCACACATACAATCTCATTGAGATTCTATTATAGTTTTTGGTAATATTTTGAATTAGATTTTATTTTAATATTTTTGGCTTTCATTTTAATTTTAAAGTTAGCGTTTTAGTCATTTAGTTGTGTTTTTGTCCTCTTTATTAGTTTGTGTTATTTTAAATGTCTATATAGTTTTATTAATTTTTATTTCAGTTTTAGAAATTTTAGTAAATCAAGTTAAACTAAATGAAAATGAAATTGTCAAATAGCTGAAATAAAATAATTGTAAATTATACTGCATTTTATTTCAGTCAACATTTATTTCAACTAACATTTTTTTTTTTTACCTGGTTTTAGTTTTAGTTAAATATAATAACCCTGCTTAATACACGGTTAAGGTATGGGTTTGGTTTATGGTTAGTTGTTTGTAAGTATGCATAATTTACTGTTATTACTATATTAAGTACATGTAACAGGCAACTACACCTCCAAATAAAGTGTTAACAGTATTTTTACTTTGTTACTGTACTTCAGTGCATTTTCAGGTATATGTACTTTACCAGACTATTGGGAAACTTTTACTTTATTACATTCCAAAGCATAAAATCTTACTTTTTACTCCATTATGTTTCATATAAACATATTGTTTCTCATTATTTCAAAATGCTCTGAGTACATGATGTAATGTTTGTGAAAGACAGTGATTCATTCACCAATCATCTTTTTCGATGAAACTGTAGAATCAGTTCACAAACCACACCAAAGGATTTATTTGCGAATTTAAACAACAAAAAGCCAACTCACTGATTCAGTGATACAGTCAGAGTGAGTCTCCAAATAACAATTCACTGAATTAGTCATATCTGAGTCCAAATTAGCCAAGAACCAAGAGTAATACAATCTCCGGAGCCTGAGTGTGTGGAGAATTGGAAGTTAAGTCAATGCTAAAGTAATGTTAAATTTTAATATAGTTTATTGTAAGGACAACCATATTGTGGTCATACAAGCGATTTGAGAACTAAATCTGATGTGCAAGTAATAATGTCAGACTGAGCTCTAACTTTAATCTTCTCAGAGCCCTCTCTCCTTATATTTGTGATATCACGTTTAATTGAATGGACTACATCTTTTTGGAAGAATTCTTGAAAACAGTTTCACAAGCATGATCAAAGGGATCATAATTTCCCATGCAAAGATGTTAGAAAGATGCTAGGCCATCACAATAGTGAGCATTTACATTAAAGCTCTAAAGGTTAAAATGGAGAGTTTCAATCAGAAGTCAGAAAATGGTCATTATTAAATGTATACCGTTTCTTAAAAAAAAAACCTTTAGAACTGTATCTTAAATGAACCTCAAGGAACTGAATAATTAAAAAGAAAAATTACTAAAATGTTTTGAAAATTAGATTTGCAAAATAAACAGTTATGTTTTAGAAAGAAAGCATCATACTGCTAGTAAATGGACTGGGGAGAAGTGTGCGTATTTGTGGCGGGTTCTAGATATACGAGCCTTACCTGAACTTCAACTGGGAAAATCTTCTCCATCTTCACCATGCGATCTCTTAGTGACTGGATCTCCTCATCCTTCATATTATTCTGCAACTTGACTTCCTGCAGTATATCAGTTAGCTTGTCAATATGAGCTTTGAGCTCTCCCATATCTGTCTTTCCTCCCTCATTCCCTCCTCCTCCAGCTGCTGTTGTTGTTCTTTCCTCCCTGTCTCCCTCCTCTTCTCCGATGCCCACAGTCTCACATACGTCCTTCGCCACACTTTTCCAGCTTTCTCTCTCCTGAGGGTCTTTTTGGCCATATGTGCGACAAAGCTCCTTCATCCTGACAATAGCCAAGGCCTCAATCTCTTGCCGCGTGTGTCTAAAGTCTCCAAGTGCCACCTTAAGAGGGGAAATAAGATGATATACTTCTGTTAATGTAAAATACTTCTCATACAAGCCAGACATTTATGGTCAGTGACTAGCCAATCAAATTGGTGCTTGCCGTTTTGAGAAATCTTTTGCTGTTTCTTTGTGTAAAATGCATTTGCCAGTCTGTGGGCGGCCCTTTTGAGGCTAAATCTACTCTGATATGAATTAAATCAGTGCCTGTATTTCCCATTTCAGATTTAAAGTTGCTCTTGAACCCAATGAGGTACCTCATAGCAGATCTCTTTAACAGCCTGCGTGCGAAGCTCTTCCAAGCTGAGTCTGTGTTTGGACTCCTGGGTGGCAGGTATGCGGCGGCGCTGGGGGATCTGATACACACGCAGCGGCTCCCTCCTCTTCCCACTGCTGGGCAAACCACACTTTTTCACGATAGACTGCATCTGCAAACAATCAGCAAGAACAGAAGAGTTACTTCCTGTCAGAAATTAGCAGCTCAGAAACAGCTACATGAAGTGAAACAGAATGGAACAGAATGCAGGCATCTCAAGATGACTCTTTAAAACTCAATTTTAAGACTGTATCTCAAAAATCACAACATTTGAGGTGTAAGATTGCATTATTATTATTATTTTTTTTAAAATTACAGTGAGATGCAATGAAACAGTCAAAGACATCAATCTAGAGTGCATGTTTACTAGTGGTCGACCAATATATTGCAAAGGCTGATATATTGGCCGAAATCTGGCATTTTGTATTTATCACCATTGGCCAGCAATTTTTTCTGTTTGGCCAATATGTTGGAAGTAGGACTTTTATTTTGACACCGCTGAAAACGTCAGCGCCTGAGTACACAAAGCCACCATTCTCAGTCTTCATTATGTTACTATCTTTGTTTAATAGCTCTGACTAATAAATTATTACACAAAACTAGTGAACAAAATTAGTAAAGGGTACACAAAAAAGTATTATAGCGTTTGCTTTTCAGTTATTAGTTACAGAAAGGCAAACACTAGAACACTATTCTCATCTACTGGCAGCATTCAGCAAATACGTGTTTCATTTGAACAAGTCTTTGCAATCTAATAAAAGTTTAATTTCAATAAGCTTGCAAACATTGTAAAATTCAGCTCTGTGTCATGTCGTTTTAATAACATTAATTTCATATTACTGTCATATTCACTGTTTGCTGTATGCAAAATAAGAGCTACCTTGTGATTTGTTTTTATTTCTTTCTTTTTTTGTGAAAAATGCTATAATGGAATTAAAGAATCAATAATTTGCCATCTGAATCTTTTTACTTTTACAGATTTTTTCTTTATCAAGTTATGAATTATTTTTTCATATTTACAAATTTTCAAATTAAATTTACACATTTTCAAAGTAAATATTATGTAAAATAAAGTCAATTTTCAGCAATTGTTAAACGTGTTTTTAATATCTTTAAATTAAATAGTGTGATATCTATATATTGGCTTTATGTCGACCACACTGCTCTTACGATATTGGCATCGGCCTTAAAAAATAAAAAATAAAAAAACATTGGTTGACCACTAATATATACCTTGAGCTAAAAGTGCAGACACATTCAGACTCTAGCAAAAAAAAAAAAAAAGTAAATAAGTGTGAGTCAAAAGAGTTCAGTATTAATCTATTGGTGTTACAGTGATGTGTGTGTGTGTGTATGTGTGTGTGTGTGTGTGTGTGAGACTGACCTTGTTGGCTGGTAATTTCTCTCTCAGAGAAGAGATGAGCCTCCAGCTCTCCTCACAGGACCGTTTATCTGAGTCATCACCGCTGTCTGAGTCTGCATACTACACACAGAGAGACAGAAAGACACATTAGCTTGGTTCCAAAGCCTATTGAGCTGCCCTTGCTGTAGCTTCTATGGCAACAACATCCTAACTGTCATGGGAGCTCTTAATGGACTGATTTGGAGCGCTCTATTGTACATAGGCAGCAATCTGCAAACCACATAACAAACACTCCTAACACAAAGCACACAGGAGACTCAACTCACAATAGATTTTGATGTTAGCATGATGCCAAGCTACGTCCTGGAATTCAAAGACTCAAAGTATCTTGCAGTATTCACATTAAAAGAAACATTTACAAAGAAAAGGTATAATGTACAATGACATAGAAACAATTCTAAACCTTTCTATCTAGGAAACTAATTAAACAAACAAGTTTTTGATACCAAGAATGTGAACTACTTTTCAGATGCCTCAGGGATTCCATCCTTTCTGACTAATTCATTTACATGACTTTTCATGATTTCTGCAGGAGAATTTGTATGTCAGGCACCAAACCTTGGAATTAGGAGATTTAAACAATTACTGAATGTACAAAAACCCTAAGTTTGGAATAAGGCTCAGTGCAGTATTCATTTCAATGATTGTGGAAACCCTGTTTCTTTCACAAAAACATAACAGTGTCATAAATGCTCATATCTATGCTCATATCTATCCTTGTTGAAAAAAATAAAACAATATTTGACTTTTGTAATGCCTATCTGATTACTTGTTTTATTTAATATGGTGGTTATTAGCAGCTAAATAATGTTGGTTTGTTTTTTCATTTTCTAATTTTCTAGCATCATAAAAACAAGAATGATTTAGGAGACAGGTCTTCAGGTGTAACTCAGTTATGACAACATGTGCAGTAAAAGCGTTTTGTATTTGGTTGACAGAGTAATCACTCAGTTTAATTAAAAATGAAATGGAATTGTTTTGGAATCAAATTGTGACTTCCTGAGTTGGACCAAATTGTGAGGAGCCCTAGTGTTTATTAAACTGTGCCTTTTCTTACCAGTCTCTGCTGTTCCAGTATCTGGTCAGCCTCCTCCTTCTCTTTGCGGTACTGATTCTCCAGATCCTGCAATCTAAGAGAGAAGGTTTGAAGAGAAAGAAAACGTTAGCAAGGGAAAGCCTGCCGGGGGAAAAAATGGTTTCTTGCTGGTCTAAGCAGGTCTGGAACGTTGATCAGATGGACTACCAACTGGTTTTGCTGAGGCTGACGTGCAGACCATAATGGGTAATCTGGTCATGGCTGGTAGATCATCTTCGACCAGCAACCTCGTTCCAAAAACCAGCATTTCAATATTTATTTCAGATACATTTTTACATTTTTCAAGACTCAGATCTGAACACAGACCCATACACATAGGAAGACTGGTTTTAAATGGGTTTTCACCTTTTCTCCATCTCCTGCTTTATGTCAATGCCTTGTTTCTCCAGCAGTTCTTTCTGTGCATAGCTCCAGTCCACCGGCTCCCCCTGCTGCTCCTGTGTGGCACTGCGCTCTCTCTCTAAGCGGGCCTGCTCAGGGTGGTTAAACCTGAACACATGGTTCTTCCCCATCACTACACGGTTACCTGTACAATCACAGGACAAAGGAGAATGACAGAATTTACAAGCACTAGTATGTTCAGCACATAAGCATATGTTCAGGATGACATGCTACTTTTGCAGCACAAAGAACTGTGCATAACGTGAACATTTTCTGTACAAATAGAATATCCAGATTACTTTTAAACAAAATTGGATTTAAAAATAGGGATGCACGATAAATATCGGGCGATATTTAATGCGCATCTTGTCAGTAAAGCCGGTTCTCTAATCAGCGGTAAATGCCATCACGTGCGTGATTTCACATTGAGCAGCATTTCCTACACAGAGCCGTTGTTCACTGACAAGCTGCGCAAAACCACGCTGATAATGAACGTGGATTTGCGCAGCTTGTCAGTGAACAACGGCTCTGTGTAGTAAATGCTGCTCAATGTGAAATCACGCACGTGATGGCATTTACCGCTGATTAGAGAACCGGCTTTACTGACAAGATGCGCATTAAATATCGCCCGATATTTATCGTGCATCCCTATTTAAAAATGCTAAATAATTGCAGTTATTTCAAAGTAAATTCATTTGAAATATTTACTTTTGCATGTTAACTCCTGTATAGCAGCATTTATTTAAAATAAGAGTAGGCAGTATGTACTGCAGTAAACAATACACTAGTTTTCCATTCTGAACCACGGAAACAAAAACAGACAGAAAACTGAACTGAAAAAGTCACCTTGTTTGAGTACAACACCATCAGTGATTAGTTTTCCATTGACATATGTTTCTGCTCCCACTAACGGCTCCAAAGTCACCACCACTGCAAAAACACACACACAGAGATTTGGTTCTGAGGAGTGATTATATGCACTGAAAACATTAAAAACCTCATTTGCTGATGTATCAAAATACATTGTCTTTTCAAACTTTATCACATTCATAACTACAGGTCTACATATGACACAAATTTCTGACATGGAAATTTATGTAATATTTTATATACATGTAGCCCTACACTAACATTCAAATGTTTGTGGTCAGTAAGATTTTTTAAAATGTTTTTAAAAGAAGTCTCTTATGCTGACCAAAGTTGCATTTATTTGACACAAATACTGTGAAATATTATTACAGTTTAAAATAACTGTTTTCTACTTGAATATATTTTAAAATGCAATTTATTCCTGTGATGTAAAGATGAATTTTTAGCATCATTACTCCAGTCTTCAGTGTCATGATCCTTCAGAAATCCTTCTAATATGCTGATGTGCTGCTCAAGAATCATTTTTGATTATTATCAATGTTGAAAACAGTTGTGCTGCTTAATATTTTGGAGGAAACCTTGATAAACTGTCTTCGGGATTCTTTAATGCTGTTCAAAAGAACAGCATTTATTTAAAAAAGAAATCTTTTGTAACATTGCCTTTACTGTCACTTTTGTGTGAATAAGTGAAGGTAACGAATGTCATGTGATCGCTCTCACCTTCGTTATTCTCATTGACTTCACTGCAAAAGACGCAATGTAGCTCCTTTATAAACTGACCGCTGAGACGAATATCCACATCTTCCTGACCAACCCTGCAACACACACAGAGCCATGAGACACATGTGCAGTATGCAGTATGTACTTGAAACTGACCACTCCTTCAGCAACTCACTGCTCACCTGGTGACTCCATCTTTAATATAATATATCAGACACTCTGACATCAGAGGATCCTCGTTCAGATTCACCAGGTGGGGCGTCTGAGGAAAAAACACGTGGCTTCAACATGTGGATGCATTTTGGACCTTATAGGACTCAGAGTACTAGGATAGTGAGTATGGGGCTATTTACACAGAATGTGTTTTTGTTTAGAGAAACCTGAGACGTGGGCAGTGGAATGGTGAAAAAACGCAAGGTCTTGAGACGTTTTTTTTTTTTAATTTGAACTTTAACTTGAGTGATGCGTTTTTAGAATGGCGCCTCATGCAAGACGCTGCAAAAGACAAGCGCAACGGTCAAACATGTTTACATAGAAAAACAATGGAAAAGTGGCGCAGTGGAATGGAAAAGCACATTTTGCACGAAAGGTCCTTATGTGTAGAAATCATAAGGTGCAGTCACATTAGCAAAATTTCAGCAAAACATTTTCACGGGCAAAAAATGCCTATTGTAAACAGTTCAGTTATATGAAGCACAGCTGACGCAGAAGACACTTTCAAACCAAGCAGCTTCCTGTTGGTCAGTGAGTCAAATCCGTGTGACTTTCATTTTTCATCCTCACACAAAATTCCTTATTGTGTGAATTTCTATTGAAATGACTGGATTTCGCCAGGGAAAATATGGTGAGCATCAGTAAATGTGACCGCACCTTCACTTCCTGTAAAGTTGCTTTGACAACATGTATTGTGAACAGCACTATACAAATAAATATGACTTGACTCACTCTTTTGGGCGAGAAGACACCCACTGTTCCTCCATCCTCTTTTACAGACACACCCATCTCAGCCAGCAGTGCCTCCCTAATGTGTCACACATAGAGAGAGATGGTGTGGGTGTGGGTTTCACACCTGTATTACTCTCACAGAGCCAGACTTTTGACCATCAGCATAAAGTATGGCCTACATTGGCCCACAAAGCACACATAGGTCAGGATTTTAGGCAAGGTTCAAAAAGAAAATGATTGATTCAGTCAGTGTGGAAGAACTTGACTGGTCTGCATAAAATCAAGTCCTAATCCCAGTTTAACACCTC
>JAFVLL020043541.1:0-44108 GCA_021397915.2 Tor tambroides
TTTTTACAAGCTCTGAGAGAAAGTCCGCGGGAGCGGGCGGGAGTGGACACAAACATTGCGGGTGCGGGCGGGAGTGGAACACGCAGGTTGCGGGAGCGGGCGGTCCTGGTCAGAAATTCAGCGGGAGCGGGCGGGTGCGAGTTTAAGAAAACAGTCCCGCGCAGGGCTGTACTGCACGCCACAGTTTGAGGAGAATCGAACACAGAGACACAGCTCTTAGTTTAAATGTAAATATGTGGGAAGTGATACAGATCTGTGGGACAAAATGTAATAAATCAGAGAAGTTGGCAGATTTGTGGAAAGAGCTTGTTTGAATGAAAAAAATATTGTAAGATGTTTTGAGAGTTCTCCTCTGGCCAAAACACTTTATTCTGATGGTAAAACTAATCCTGAGGTTTACTTTTGTTGTGTTTTGCTATCTTTATTAAGAAAATTCCCATACAATCCCAAATATAGTTAATGCATTATAAATATGCATTACACAATTTAATTTTATTTGTTTTATTACAAATATATGGATATTATTTTATATATATATATATATATATATATCATCTCTCAAAGGTGCTCAAAAGCACAGTTTCTTGCTCTATATGTTACTTATACTGTCTGATGTTTGTATAGTATGTAGAGTAGAGTAGGCTATATAATTTGATTGTATTTCAGTTCTGGATCAATCAAATCTAATTTAATTCAGGAAAGGTCAGTAGTTTATTTAAGTTATTTTAATAATGTTTTAATGACAAAAATACCAAAACTAACATTTCCCTTGTTTTTCTGTTGTTTTGGTTCTGCGCACCCCCAATGAGGTATAAATGTAAAACTGTGGACAATCACAGAAAAGGAAAGAATATGACATAAATTACTGATTAGATTAGATATAAATAGAGTAGACGTATCTCAAAGTCAGTGTCTCAAAATGTGGTGATTTGAATGACTTGAATAAAATTCACAGTTCTTTTTCTAAACATTTGAGCTATGGTATGTCAACTAAACTAATAATATTTCCTAGTAAATTCTTAGAGTTCAGTAACAACTTTGATTTTAGGTTTGATTTTCAACACAGACATACATACAAACAAAAAAAAATCTAAAATATAACTTCAACAATACAGAGATTAATTCAACAGCAATGTTTTATTCTTTAAAAAACTTGAAAAGTAACCAGTACATTTGTCATTTCTATTCTATTTCTATTGTCTATTTTGTGCATTTTTAATGATAACACCCACACTGCGCTTGTGGGTAGCCGTACTGCACTTGAGGGTAAATGATATCAATGATCTGGATCCGGCACGGATCCCAAACACAGTCTTCCTCCAGGCCACTCGACACCATGCCGCAGTTTGGAGGGCACCAGGCAGTGTCGTACCCCTGATCATGCCAGGTTTTCTGCATTGGATGACCTTGGTAGTCTATTTTTTTTACTCTTCCAACATTGACCTGCACTCTAATCACAGCTCTTTGATGCTCAGGCAAATGAAGTGGGTATCTGCTGGCCTTGTTGAGATCTCGGCTGAGATAGACGCCACGTCCAAGCATCCCATTTGCAGATGGCTGGAAGCCACAGGCCATGATCTGCTGTGCAGCATATCGAGAGGTCCCATGATACATGAGGTATATTTTACCATTCACAGGCTCCGTATAGCTTTGGAGACATGGCACACCTGGATACAAGTCATTCTCTGCCCACATGTTTAAATCTAGATAAAACGAACAAAACTGTTCATCTGCTGTTGTATAAAGAGGTGCTGTGAGGTTTGTCAATATAGTGTAAAAGTTTAAAGAAATATGATGCTTACCCCTTGGAAGACAAATTCAGACTGTGCAAACAGCTGCTTAAGAGGTAGGGAATATCTTGAAGCCACACCTTCGACAAGATGGAAACCCCCCAAACTTTAAGTTTCGTTTCTTTCGAAAAAAGCAGTCCATCTATAAAATCACTTTGGCATTATTTTGATTGATACAGTTAACTTTAATAGCTTTACAGTTGTAACGTTAACCACTCTCCCCTCCCCCCCCCCCCCTTTTTTTTAACAGAGCATTAGCACAAGTTTGTGTTGTGTAAATAAGTATTAAGACACAGTAATAATCAGAGGTCAATGATCAAATAATCACCAGTTGATTAGAAAATGTAATTATTTGTATTTGAATTTAAACATATGAAAATATGAAACAGAAACTACAAAGATAGCCTATAAAAAGAAATGAGGGTAAGATTGTTTGTCTTTTCAATGAGATGACGTGCAGCTGCAGATCAGAGGAAGTGATTCAGTCCAAAAGACATTTCCTGGAAAATATCCTCTGCATGTGAACATAGAGGAATATGCATGTGTGAAAAAGCTGTGAACTTGCAGTTAAACAACTACTGGAAAGTTTCAAAATAGGTTATTACTTAGAGGAGACAGATATTCTTCACAACACACTTTAAACATGAGTAATGTGCTGAACCTATTCAGAGATGAACGTACTGATGTTTGGAACTAAAACATCTCATTTTAACAACAAATACTAATGGTACCTAATTCAAATCATCTTGATGGAAAAGGTATTCATTTTTATTGGAAATGTTATTTACCATATGTGTAACATTTTCTAAAGCTCTCTCCCCACTTTTCTGTTCATCACCAGTCAAATAATTACATTTATTAATAATTAGACTAAATGTATTATTAACACATTTATCATTAACATAATTGGCCACAATAAAGAGAGCTGAATGTCACTTGGCAAACAACATACATATTTTTGCAATAGGGCCTAAAGAGTACAAGAATAACAAGCAAAGAAGACAATAAACAAAATATTGTAAGGGTTACAATACATGAAATTCTGAAATGGATAAAATCATTCTAAACGTAGGCTATAAATAGGGCGTCACGAAAAAATGGCTTATACAGAAGCTTGGGAATCCTTTTTACAAAATTAGAAAAGTCAACCAACCCAAAACGCAATTCCAAAATAAAAATGACAAAAGCAATTGGGTGAAATACTTTCAATAAACTTTGTAAGCATAACAGTTATGAATAATCTTTAACAACTTTCTTTCCGAGACTTTTTCCTATTCTATTCACTGAGTTTATAATTCCTAAAACGTAAAGAATTTGAAGTTCTATTTTGCGTTGTGCTTTTTTGTCCCTTAGCAGCGTCCGTTCAGTGACGTAATACATAAACAAGATGGCTACTTCCACGGGCTTAAGCAAAAGTGCTGCACTCTCTAAAGCAGATTACCTTAAACGGTATTTATCTAGTGATGAAGCTGGCAAGAAGTCTAAAGAAAAGAAGCTTAAGAAGAAACGGCCGAAACCCACGGGGAAAGGGTAAATATGATCGGTCACACGTAACAGAAATGCAGATTTTAGCTCACGGTATCCAGAGTTACAGCTGAGCATAATGACATTATGGCTGAGTCTCAAATACTTACAGAGTTGCCTACATGCACAGAATTTTAGAAAGTAGGAAATGGCAAGAAAGTTTCATCCATTTAACTCATTATAAACTACAGGATGAAGATTGTGGACGACGACGTTGATTGGAGGCAACTGGCAGCTCAGAATGAAGAAGAAAAAGAAGAAGAAGAAGAAGAAGAAGAAGATGAGGCGCCTGTGGTGTGTAAAAGCATGCTTTGCCTATTTCAGATTTTAGGCTTAACTTACTACAAACAGTAATTTACGTTGTGAAAATTCTACTGAGTATGCATACCAAGTGCTTTTGTAACACTTGCCAACGTAGATACTGAATTGCAGTCTGGTCTTTAATCACTATTAAAAATGTACTTTGGTGCTACTTTGGTTATGGAATATGGATTTCATGCATGGCCATGCATACAGCAGTGTTAAATCCTCCTTTTTTTTAGATTGCAGAAGTGATAGATGAACGCCCAGATGAGATCAAGCAGCTCGAGGCATTCGGGACTGGCAAGTGGAAAGTGATCGGCGGTAAGACTTTCTGTATACTCTTAGTTCTTGTACTTGCTTCTGTTTGTTTGTGCATATTTGTGTACTAATATGTTTTTCTTTATCTAAAATAAACAAAGCTCACCATTTGGTTTTAATGGAACAAAATGTATTATGAATTATAAAATAATTCAAAATAGGGTTTTTATACACTACCGTTCAGAATTTTGGGTTGATAAGATTTTATAATATCACCCTGTCTGAAATCAAAAATACAATAGAAAAGTAATATTATGAAATAGTTTTACAATTTAAAATAACTTTTCTATTTATGTAATTTATTCCTGTGATGGCAAAGCTGAATTTTTAGCATCATTACTCCAGTCTTCAGTGTCACGTAATCCTTCAGAAATCATTCTAATATGCTGATTTGGTGCTCAAAAGAGTCATTTATTATTATTAGTGCTAGGCAATGATTAATCACATCCAAAATAAAAGTTCTTGTGTACATAATATATGTGTGCGTACTGTGTATATTTATTATGTATATATAAATACACACATGCATGTATATATTTAAGAAAAATGTTATGTTTATATATTAAATACAGTTATATATAATGTAAATTATATAAATATAAATATACACATGTAAATACATGCAAATATTTTCAAAATACATACTGTATGTGTGTGTCTTTATGTATACATAATACATTTACACAGTACATACACACATATATTATATAAATAAAAACTTTTATTTTGGATGTGATTAATCACAATCAATCGTTGCCCAGCACTAATTATTATCAATGTTGAAAACAGTTGCACTGCTTAATATTTTTTGTAGAAACCATAATACAGGATGTTTTGATGAATAGAACGAACAGCATTTATTCGAAATGGAAATGTTTTTTAACATTGTAAATGTCTACACATTGTCACATTTTGACAACTGAATGCATCCTTGCTGAAACAAGTATTAATATCTTCAAAAAAAAATTAACAGTAGTGTGCATACATCTAATTTTTATATATATAATAAAATTTGTGTCTTATATTGTAGCAACAGAGAGAGATCCCCAAGAAACCCAGGACTCTGCATTAGATAAAAGGTATAAAGAAACTGTCCTTTTTTAAAATTATTACTGCATAAAGAGTGTAATAAATGTTCCTTTTTTAGCTCGGACCCTGACAGAGGTCATAGAGTGCGACATGATTCGCCGGAGACTTCTCCTGTACGGAGGGTCCGGCACGATTCCCCTGACCTCTCACCCAAGAGGGCTCGGCATGACTCACCGGATCTCTCACCCCAGAGAAGAGGTCGTCATGACTCACCAGATCTCGCACCTCAAACACACAGAGCCGAGAACAAAAACAGACAGCATGATTCCTTATCACCTTCCCCTCCAAGAAAGAGCCACAAGAGCTCACCCTCCAGAACTCAACGGCCACGTGATAAAGGTACAGAAATTTATCCACAAATCAGAAACAACATTTACACTATGAGTTATGTGGCTCAAAATGATCTGTTATTTCAGAGTCTCCACACAGAAAAAAGACAAAAGCTGCCTCTTCAAACGACCTTTCGCCGCCCAGGAGACGAGTACGAAAAGGCAAAAACTCAGACTCCGATCAGTCCCCACCATGCAGACGTCCTCATGGACGACAGGGCTCAGACTCGGATCTGTCTCCACCCAGAAAGAGAGGCCAGGGCGGAAGAGGTTCAGATTCAGATCTCTCTCCTCCCAGGAAGAGGCCTCAGGGGGGACGTGGGTCAGACTCAGACCTATCTCCACCACGGAGGACATGCTCTCCTGACGGACAGGCAGTGAGTTCAGGGTTCATGTTTGAGGATCCTTTATATCAGTGGTCCTAGTGGCCCACTAGGGGGCCCTAGCAAACTTAAAACCGGCTGCAGGATGGTTTAAAATTGATTTAATAAACTACAGAATTTACTTATTCATTTATTATTGTATATAATAAATTAACTGATTAAAAATGCTAAAAAAAAATGTAAACTGAAATCATACTACTTTTATTTTTTCCCCCTTCAATAACATTTGTTTTTATTAAAGAATATACAGGTTTTGACCCTTTTTTTGTGGCTTTAGGAAATGCCCATTTTGTGCATTAAATTATTAACATCATTCATAAAATCCACTTTTCCATAGATCCCACATAAAATGTACAATATATTTACAATTTTTACTATTCATTTTTAAAAATGAAAGTTGTAGCATGGATTATTGTATTTATTAAGATTTTTACCATTTTTGTTTTCAGGCCCCTCGAATGCTGTCTGGTGGAGCTGCAGGGCTCGTCTCTGTTGACATTTTGAGAAAAGAACAGGAAGAAATACGCAAAAGGGAAAAGCGCAACCAGCCTCTTGAAGGTCTCTTAAAAAGCAGTTTATAATGTTGCGTATTCGGAACGAAAGTATTGTTTTATTTCCTAAAATTAATTACGTATTAATGTTTTTTGTTTTTTCAGAGGCATCAAGAAATGCAGAGACAATATTTCGAGACAAGTTGGGTAAGAAACGTGACCTGGAGTCAGAAAGAGTCGAGCTTAGCAAGAAAGCAGGAGAAAAAGCAGAGAAAGATGAAAAATATGCACAATGGGGAAAAGGGTGAGGTTCATTTAATATTGTTCAAATGCAGATATTATATTGTGATGTGTCACTAGCTTTGACATCTGTACTGTCCTCATTCAGGCTTGCTCAGGAAGAAATGCAGCAGCAGAATGTGATAGATGCCATGCGGGAGGCTCAGAAGCCGCTAGCGAGACACATTGACGATGAAGACCTCGATCGAATGCTGAGGGAGCAAGAGAGGGAGGGAGACCCAATGGCTGCCATGCTTCGCAAGAAGAAAGACAAAAATGCTAAATTAAAAGGAATCAAAGGTAAATGTGTGGAATAATGCCCAAATTGCCATATGATCCCTGTTGTTTACAATTATTACTTTTAGGCCCGGTTTCACAGATAGGGTTTAGATTAAGCCAGGATTAGGCCATAGTTCAATTTGGACATTTAAGTAATTTTTATAAATGTGCCTTAGAAAAGAACATTACTGGTGTCCATCTTGAGACAAAACAAAAGCACTGATATGTTTTAAGATCAGTCAGTGGAAGTTTCTTTTACTTTGAAACAGCTCAGATTTACAGTATAGTCTGGGACTAGGCTTAAGCCTTGACTGTGAAACTGGGGGTTATTGTTTATGATTAGCAACAAGCCTAGACCACAGTACTAATCACAGTAATTTGTTTTAATGTTTTTTTTCTCCAGAAAAACCTTGCTACAAAGGTCCACCTCCACCTCCGAATCGTTTTAACATCATGCCAGGGTATCGCTGGGATGGAGTTGACAGGTAAGAGGTTTTGATGAGTGACAGCTGGTTCGAAATATTATGAGCAAACTAATGCAAACCTCAGAAATTGGTTTAAATGACTTTTCCTCTGAACCTTTAGGTCCAATGGTTTTGAGCAGAAGCGGTACAGCAGGATAGCCGATAAAAAAGCTGTCCAAGAGATGGCATACAAGTGGAGTGTGGAAGACATGTAGATCCAGATGTGTGTATAGAGATTCATGATTTAAAAACTGAAATGACTGGCATTAGTACAGTTCCCACTGCACCTGCACAGAACTTCTTTGTGTGCCATCGAAAACCAAGATGTTTGTGTGCAGTTATCAGTCCTACTGTGTACAAGAATCATACTTTCCTTATTAAATGCTACTTTTTTAACAAATCTGTTTTGTCTTGATTTTGATCGGCACCATATCTAAACCAACAATTGTATTTAACAGAACAAATTCTGGACAGACTAGATGATGCAGCACACATTATTGTTTTCTTCATTTTAGAGAAAACTTTTATTTCATAATGTGATTTTTCACCCCACTTCCAAAAGTTTTACTTAAGTGAGAGTTTAATTTTTGTGAATATTTCGAATGATGGATCACACTTTATTTTCACTTGCTCATATTTACCAAGGAGGCTAATAATTCTGGAGACAGATCTTTTACAACTTCTCAAATGTCATTTATTCCTGTTATGGCGAAACTGATTTTTTTGCAGAAACATGTTGAAAACAGTGTTGCTTAATAATTATGTGGAAACTTTGATGAAAAGTTTTGATCCACTTCAAATGTTGACTACAATACATATATATATATATATATATACACACACACACATATACATATACATTTAAGGATTTTTTGATGACTAGAAAGTCTAAGATAACAGTATTTATTTCAAATAGAATGTTTTGGAAAACATTATAAATGCCTTTACTGTCACTTCTGATCAGTGTAGTACATTCTTGGAGAATAAAGTTTTGATTAAAAAAAAACTACAACTATTACTCCCAACTTCCCCAAACGTTTGAACAGTAATGTATAACAACAACAGTTTTTTCAAATGTAAAATGAACCAAATATGTTTTCTTTGAGTTTCTAAAGATATTAAATGTCACGTAGTACAGGAGAAAGATAACAAGTAAAGAAGCTTTTTGTGTTATGCGTCCATTGTATAAATGCACTTTGATGGTTTTCTCTGGCCTTCAACTGTCAGCTACAGCTGTTCTTTTGAGACGGGCAGGCGGTGGACACGTGTGCACAGACACATCCCAGCCTGGAAAAGCCTCTTTCTGCACTGTTTTGAATTCAGCTCTATAAAGCACAGATTTCAATTCATCACTTTCAATATTCTGGTAAGAGTTTAAGTAAACCTGAATGCGAGTTCAGGGGTAGTACACTTGCCTCATTGAAGTGTTGATCGCCAGGTTATCAGGATGAGGTACGACCTGATTTCTCCTGACATAGATTCTTTTTGGAGCAGGGAAGTCCTGCTGGTAAAGAGAACATCTCTGTGCTTGGCCAGTCCTGTTTTCTCTTGCGGGGACTCTTCCATGCCACACAATCGGAGTGCCATCTGGTTTGTAATAAGGGTAATCCTCTCTATTTGTTGTGCTGAAACTCCTGTCACCTGCAATTACGTAGAGATATTTGACTCGTAGATCTACAAAACAGGTTAGGTAAGTTTACAATAGATAGTTTATAACTTTCCAAATCAATACTAATACTAACTACTTATTTTCCAGAATTGCAATAAATTCCGTTCAATATAAAGATAGGCTGGACTGTAATAGATTTTTAAATGTAATTTATTCCTGTAATGGCAAAGTTGAGTATTTTTGAGCAGCAATTAATCCAGTCTTCAGTGTACTCAAGAAACATTTCTTATGATTTGGTTGTAATTATTAAAGTGAAAAGTGAAAAATTTTATGGAAATTTTTCTCCTTGCTGAATAAACAAACATATTTCTGTTTTGTTTTTGTTGTTGTTGAAAATGCTGACCCCAAACTTTTGAACAGAATATACAATATATAATGTAAATATCTCTATATATTTTTCCAGCCCTCTAATCTTGTCTGCTAAGGAAATCAGTTAGTTACTAATGAACTTAATTAAACTTTTAGTGTACAGCAGTTATGTAGTGATAACTAATATTTGACTCATCTGCAAAATAGGTTAGGTAAGTTAACAACAGATGGTTGGTAGCTTTTCTAATTTATACCAATTAATTATTTTCCCAAATTCCAATGAAATTCATACCATTTAGAGTTAGGTTGCACTGTAGGATCTTCTTTGGCTCTACCTTTGGGCAGGTTTTGGGTCCAAATTCTGTTTCTGTTGTGGTTACCATCTTTTCCCGCTTACCAGGGTAGAGCAGTAGCCCTGAAGAGAAGATTTGTTAGCATTTGTCATTTTTTGACACTCATTCAAATATACTTTCCTGACTGTTACAGACTTAACTATAGTCATATATCTGTGGGAATTCATAATGAAAGTTAAAGGACAAATAAAAATCTCCTTGTTCCACTGCTTACCTGCCAAAGAAGGAAGTTCTCCCAGCATTGGAAAGGATCGTGGGTGTTTCGATGCCATTTGACCGTTTTTGAGGAGCAATATATCTGTTCTGCGTCGATGACCAAATGGGATTCTTAGAGATGGTCTCTGTTGCTTGCTGATTGTCTTCACATGAGTGGCCATCTTTGAGTTACTGTTGAGACTGAGTATTTAAACGTGTAAAACAAAAACAATTAAATGAATGAAAGTGATTTCAAGGTTATGCTGCCGTCATTTTAATCACACTTGAATATTTTCGGTTCCATTTTATATTAGGTGGCCTTAACTACTATGTACTTTCATCAAAATAAGTACAATGTAAAGGCCACTTAACATAAAGTGGGACCATATTCTCTAATGATATACTTCCTATGTATACTTTATAGAATTTAAAATGATTTTACCTTGTTCTCTTTGTCACCTCATGCATGGCAGTTTTTTCCCCATGAATCTGATTCCTGAGCAGTTTAGTTGCTGCTGATTATTTTACATTCTTGCAGCACAGTGGCATGTTTGGAAATGGCTGTTACACTCAGTTAGCGGCTGTTGCCATGGCTGATCTATTCTTTATAGAAAGCCTGAAGGGTGATGGACTCAGCTCAAGAACAATGAGTGTTCTGTAATAAATACCGTAGACTGATGTGACGCTGCAGTTGTGGTCAGCATGAGATTTTTTGTTTAATCAAACCTGAAGAAAGCCTGTTGGTTTAAGTTTGTGCTTAAAACTGTTCAATTTATTCATGGATGACACCCAAGAAAATACATACTGTTATTATTCTCCTAATGTTGTTGTACGGTTTGGTTATTTCCATGGGAACATTCTAATGAATGTTTAGACTGTTCCTTTCAGGTTTTATTTTTTAAATAACCATAACATTCCTTAGAACATTCTGGGAACCTAAATTATTAGCTGGGTAAACTAGCTACATTTCTACGTGTATAAAAATGGTTATACAGTATATATTCAAAAGTTTGGGTTTAGAGCTATTTGTGTTTTTTTGGGAGGTTTTTTGGAAAGAAAATACTATCAACTGCTCACCAAGGCCGCATTTAATTGATCAAAATAGTGAAAATGTAATATTGTGAAATATTATTACGATTTAAATGAACTGTTTTCTATGTTGATATTATTTTAAAATGTAATTTATTCCTGATGACAAAGCTAAAACTTTCAGCATTCATTACTCCAGTCTTCAGCATTTATTTCTTTTGTAACATTAAAATATGTCTTCATTGTCTGTTTTGAAAAAATGTAATGCCTCCTTGCTGAATTATAAAATTCGAAAAAGGAAATGAATCATTTAACAATGCACTTTATTATACTTGTGGTGAAATAAGTCAAGAAACAACAATATATGATTCCATATAGTTTTAATCAACAATAACACTGGATACAATTGTTACAAATTACAATCTAAGGAAGAGTAACTATAAGAGTGTGACTGATCAAAATCATCTTATCCATTCATTGGGAAGAGCAAGAAGCATGTAAGAGTGCAGTCAGTGTCTCTACTGAAGATAGAGCTTAATGCAGTTGTCTGTACAGACACTTTATCCCCAGTTTTCAATGGCAGAACCACAGATCCTGCAGTTACCATTATCATCCCAGGTGAATCGCAGAAACTGACCTTCTCTTCCTCCCCTACCTGAATCTTTAGGCAGGCAGACTGACTGGATGACATGTGGTAGCTTATGTAATACATGCCAGCTTTTTCCACCTTAAAGTAACCGTCACTATCAAAGACATTACCTGCCCCGGAGATCAGTGGGATTTCAAAGGTGATTAATTTGTCTGGAAGAACTCTCTGTGACCTAGGACTTTTTTTGTAAGAGAAAACAAAATACTGATTTGAAGTATCAACCCCGGTAAAATCTCCCCTCTCTCCCTTTGGCCCCGTTGGCCCTGGTGGACCTTGTAGGCCGTTCTCCCCCTTCTCACCAGGCCTGCCTGGGAGTCCAGGAATTCCAGGGTCCCCTTTTGGCCCAGTTATCGGCACTGCATCCTCACCTGCAATCATGCACACAGCCGGGAAAAGTGAGTTTAACCTTCATGTTGTTTTCTGATCATTTTGACTCAAGGAGGATTTTCTTTTTCCGAGTTAATGTTCTTGCATTAGACTGAAATGTAAAGGAATAATCCACTAAAAAAAAAAAGATTAAAAATTCAGTCATCATTTACTCACCCTCAAATTGTTTCAAACCTGTATGAGTATATCTCTACTTCCAAAATATGCGAGGAAAAAAAAAATCCAACTGAAATCAATGCGCACTAGAAACTGTTTGGCTATCAACATTCTTCAAAATGTCTTCTTCTGTGTTCTGAGAAGAGAGATACTCATACAGGTTTGGAACAACTTGGGCTAGTAAATGATGAAAATTAAAATTTAAAAAATTAAATTAAATTAAAAGAAAGAAAGAAAGAAAGAAAGAATTTTGGATTTTTACTTTTTTTTTTTACTTCCTAAACCTTGTTAAACTTCTGGTGTTCCTAGTCAAAAATGACTGGCCTACAAAAAATTGATTATGAATTTCCAAATATTGGATTCAATCTTTTTATCAATTTTTATCAACAAATTTTGTATTATTTTTAGAACTAATTATAGAGGCCTCATTAATATAAGCTTATACACATCTATATTTTTGAGTAAATATTGCCAAAATTATCTTTTATCTCTCAATAACTGAGGTGCATAAGCTTCGATCAGTGAGGCCTACGACTAATCAGTTCCAAAAAAGAAATCTAAAACCTGTGCTAACTGAAAAAATGTCAAGTTGACAAAAAAGAGTGAATCCTTGATTTAATAAAAAATAATATAGCATAATTTTTAAAAGGCCGGTCATTTTTGGCCATGAACACTAAATTATGTAAAGGATTTCCAGCACAGATTTTTAAATGCACAATTTTTAAATGAAGACTTTTATTGAAATTTTATTTATCTGATTCTTTGCCTTTATTTAGGACAGTCAGGAGAAACAGAAGGTTCATTTTTGACTTTCAATTTGTAGTTTTTCACATAGAAAATAAGTGCAATCACTATACCTGGATCTCCCTTTTCTCCTTTTGGACCGTCCTTCCCATCGGTACCAGGAACTCCTGGAATACCTGGTCTTCCAGAGAAACCCCTGTTGCCATCGCATATATCTGACTCAGAGGAAGCCACCAGCAACAACATAATAGTAAGCTGCAGCACCGTATGTGCAGACATGAAGATAAATCCCTGTTTATCTGCCTGAATTAAAAAAAATATTAATAAAATGTTTAAAAACAAGTGCCATGTCAAGGAAAATCATTGGACAATTCAGTTCTGATATTAGCAAGCATGTAAATTTTCCTTTAATCAAACGATGTACAGTATTTCAATAATTTTTAAAACGGAAGCCGAGTCCAGATTTATTCCAATAAGATTCATAATTTATCTTACCATCTTATCTTCCAAGAAAGCTGTTAGAAATACAGATGGATGGCTCTGAAGATGAACGTTACATTAAATGTTTTCTCCCGCCTGCATGAAGAGCTCTGATTTGATTTCCCAGTTTCACAGGAGAAGTGCAGTGTTGCACAATAAAGGGAAGTAACGAAACACATATTCATCATAATCTAGATTTAGTTAAACCTTGAATTACCTTTTTCATTAGTGTTACTGACGTTTTATTTTGCTAACGTTTGCAAGTTCCATATCCCTTTTCTGAGAAACTGAAAAAGGAAGCAAAGTTATCCATATCGGACAATGCACTGATAAATCAAAAAAACTGTCATTTGCCAATATTCATCTGTAGATTTAGGTTTGTTGGTCAGAAGGATTTGTTTTGAAAGAAATGTATACTTTTTCAGCAAGAATGATACTGTGTATTCATAAAACTTGAGACAATTTACTGAAGCATTATTTTATTTGATAAGTAGCTTTTCAAAGCTTGATTGTGTGCATTTTCCATGACATACAGTGTGTAACAAGCATGTCTTATTGCTCAACTAGTTCTAAACAGTGCAACAATCAATCAGTGCACTCTAAAAAAAAATGGTGCTAAATAGCACTAAAAGTGGTTCTTTGGCTCATAATCATGAGTGCTACATAGCACCTATATTCTTAAAGATGGTGCTATATAGCACTTTAACCAACCCAAGGAACTGCTGAAGAACCATTGCAGGTTTTTTATAGGTGCTATATAGCACTTAAATTGGTTCCCCTATGATTATGAGCCAAAAAACCACTTAACGGTGCTATATAGCACCTCAACTAAAACAAAGGACTGAAGAACAATTATTTTGTGTGTGTGTGTGCATGAATCAAGAAACCTGAGAAAACACTGTCTGCTTTCTCCCCTTCTGCAAACATGCCATTATAGGTACCTGCCGTCAGCCAGACTTTCTCATTTTCTTTCAGATAAACCGCTAGCCCACCAGAGCTCACCTGCTGGTTGCCCTTTTGCATGTGTTCACAGAAAACAGCTAGCTTCTTCTCATTATGAATTAGGTTTACACACAGATGTTTTTCTGTGGATGATGCATGAAACACAAAATAATAAGTGCCAGGAATTTTACATACAAATTTGCTCTCTGTAGTGTTGAAATCCTTATTGATATCAGTGATAACACGACCAAAGCGTATCAGAGAGTTTGACTCAGGATGGTTTCTTGTTGAACGGGCAACACTGAATGCAGACTGCAGATGAGATTGGAAAGCGTCCAAATTGCCTGGTTCCCCTGGCTCTCCTGGGGAGCCGGGTGGTCCCATTATGCCGAAATCCCCCTGGGGACCTCTCTTTCCAGGAATTCCTCGGGTTCCAGGTTCTCCTTTTCCCCCATTTTTCCTGGTTTCATCAGGTTTAAGAGGAATCCCTGTTGAGACAGACCAATTGTTTTTACATCATGTTAGAAGTACAGTATTCAGCACTACTACAACTGTCTCAACGTCTGTTGGCATTTTTAACTTTTAATTAGCAGGTTATATTGTTTAGTATTTTTGTTTTCATCATAGGGTTCACCCAAATATTCCCACATTGTTGGTCATTGTAGGTTTTAATGTTAATATGGAAATTGTTGCTCTCTACTCTACATACAGGCCTACGAAACTTACAAACACACACAACACACTTCTCTTAAATTTACTATGTTGTTTTATTACTAATTTGATCTTAGCTTTTGTAAGAAGCTATAGTTCACTAATATTGCTGTACACAGATAGTCTTATTTTGCAGGTGGAAAACATGCAATTCAGTTCTTAATTATAGTCTTAAATATATGACTATATTAAACAATATTAAACATATAAAAGTGGTAGCACCTTTCATACATTATATAATAGTGCGTGTATCTTTGTGTTGATTGATTCATTGGTATGATTCATTAAAAGAACCAGTCATTTGAGAATTGCGCAACAGTGGTTGCGCTGTATGATTCTGATTCACTAAAAGGAACCGGATCGTAAGAGTCATTTGTTCGGGAATCGAGCTCGTGAGAGAATCGGACGGGAGAGAAGCGTTAACGGAACGGTTTAGTATTTTTAAAATATAAAACAGGTTCTGAATAAGAACTGGTAGGTTCCCACAAACTAAAACACTCCGAATGATTTATTTTAAACAATAATGTAATACAAAAAAACCATCAAGAGTCAATCTTACCAGGATCTCCTTTCTCTCCCTTCATCCCTTCCCTTCCATCACGTCCAGGATATCCAGGGATACCTGGAAAACCCGGCATCCCTCCAGAAGGACAAGTGTCCGTAGAGACCAGAGAGAGGCAGAGAGACCCCACTAAAAGGGTTCCAAAAATGATGTGACCACCAAACATGTTTGCTGTGGAGCGAGGAGATAACCGGACCCACACGACTTTAAGTGAGCTCTATAATCGTAGAACGTTACACATATAGGCTACACAAGACCAAGCAAAGAAAATGGCAATCACAGTTCCTCTTTTGCTCTGCACGTGTTGCACTTATCCACGGATCTTTCGCAAAACTGCACATCGTCATGCGAAGTAGCATTTGACTTTTTTACTACAGTGCAAGCTTATAAGCCCTACTGACAACACTGTAAAAAATACTTTTCCAAGTTGTAAATAAAACAAATATTAGGCTATTGGAGTTGCCTACATTTCACAAGAAAGTACCCTACCATTTCAGATGTTCTACATTTATTGGAATTTTTTTTATATAATTCAGCGTTTCTCTATTGTTTGTTAAATTAATTAGCAATTTCTGAGTAAAAACGGTTTTATTATTTTTTCAGTGTAAATAGGCCTAAGGTTTCACTTTATTTTGATGGTCCCTTTAACACATTCTGTTGACTGTAAGTAACATTGGACATACATATCTACTACCTCTCATTAGAGTGTTAGTATTAGTGGATTGGTAGGGTTAGAATTAGAATAAGTTGACATGTACTTGCAAAGTTACTTATAGTCAGTAGAATGTCTGTTGGGATACCATCACAGTAAAGAGTTAGCAGATATTAAGCAGACAGTCTACTAATACTCGAATTAGAGTTATTTGACATGTACATGCAAAGTTACTTATTGTCAATAGAATGCTCAAAAGGGAACATCAAAATAAAGTGTTACCATAAATAATAACGCAAAAATAAATACACATTATAATATCAAATAATAAAAATTGCAAATAAGAAATGAATTTTTTTAACATCAGACAACTTTTATTTTTATTAGATTCATATTTCATTGTTAATAGATTGTAGAATTCAGAATAAAAATATAGAAAGTTAATTATTTTGTATAGTCATGTTCTTACGTTTTTATTTAGTTAATTGTAGACATTTATCAAACAGCAGTATATTAATACAAGACAAGATACATGAATACAAGATTTGAATGCAGCATTCAACAGATCAGATTAGATTTTCATTAATGTTTTTAAAATGCTTACATCACTGCTATACATCACTACCGTGGTCAATAATCATCTGCAACATGTTTAATAGACTATTAAGTCTCCTATGTGTTGCGATAGATTAAAAATCCATTGAACACAGCAGACATGCTTTTGGCCATTTTGCTGCCAGCAGCACTTTTTGTGAAAGGCTCAATCCATACATTGTCATTTGTAGATAGTTGAAGTACAGCTCCACCTGACACAACAACTGATAATGATCTTGGATTTAAGTCACAGAAATTCAGGCTGACTGCATTCCTGTTACTCTTAAGTCTGAGACATAAGTGTCCTTCAGATGATGCGTGAAACACAAAGTAATACACCCCAGGAACCTTGCAAGTGAAATAGCCAGTTGCAAGCTTGAACTCATTATCAACATTGCTAAGTTGATTATCAAAGGTCACAGGTTTGCCATATGAAGCCAAATCTGCTTTGTTTCGCAGCACAGAGAAAGCTGGCTTATTAGCGGTGCCTCCCCTGCCATCAATGCCACCACTGGATCCTCTAGGACCCTTAGGACCAGGGAAACCCTTTGGACCCTGTGCACCCATGAAACCTTTTTGACCACGTTCTCCTGGAGGGCCTCTGATGCCAGTCTCTCCTTTGAGTTCCTGCAGGGTGATGCTGTTCAGCTCATCCTGCAATGCTGAGAGAACATACTATTATTCAAAACCTATAATTTCAGTTCTAACACTGCTATTGTTATGCTATTTATTAATGCTATTTTTAACTGATCATTTTCAACTACCCATGGATATGGGAGGCATATCACACATTACTTTCTTACCTGGTGCTCCTTTCTCTCCCTTTGCTCCTGGTAAGCCGTCTCTGCCAGGGACTCCATTCACGCCATCTTTCCCATGTATCACACATGTATCATCCTGACAGAAAGCAAAGGGAAGCAGTACCCAAAGAAAAGCAAGTAAAGCCGGTGGCGGCATCCTAAAATATCTAAGATAAATCATGAAGAACAAATGAGGTTAGTTGCACAAGCGTTTTGAGTTACTAGTTGTACTATAATAGAAACAACTATATAGTTATAGTATTCTAAAATCATAAAATCCTTAGCAGTTAGAAAATTCTGCCTTACCAGTGTGCCGCTGCAAATTTTACACTTCTTTTCCTGATTGTGAGCGGTAAAATGCGGTAAAAAAGGCTGCTGCTGTGTAATTGTTTCATTTCTCCAAAATTTGAACTATATTAAACATCTGTTGAAATTGCCAACACATGCATTTTTCCTTCCCCATTCTCCATCAGCATGTTTTCTGTTCTCATAAAACATTTAGTGTCATAATAAAAGGTCAAAAAATCAGTGTTTTAATTCTTAAAACTAAACCCTTCACTGTCACAACCTTCAATTAACCCAACGTTTTTAACTACACTGGTCAACAATTATAAGATTAGGCTACCACATAATAAACAATTTGATTTTTATTGAAACTTTTTTTTATTTAAACTGTGTCTATACAAAGTCAATGGTAATCAAAAGGTTTGGTTACCAACATTCTTCAAAATATCTTCTTTTGAGATCTGCAGAAGAAAGTAAGCCATACAGGTCTGGAAAGACATGAGGGTGAGTAAATGATGATTGAATTTTCATTTTTGAGTGAAAGGACAGGGTACAAATTTAACACAAAAAATGATTCCATGCCAAAACGGAAAAATTATGGTTTATTTATTTATTTATTTTTGCACATATGACAAAATAAAATTTTGAACAAAATAACACAGAATTTCAGTATAGGCGAATGATTTTGTGTGTAAGTGTGTGTGTGTATATATGTCACACAAAAACAAAATTTAATTTGATTGTCTCTTATAATTCAAATGTTACTTGTTTTTCACGAACATGGAGACTAGACTCTGATTCTTGTGTGCTTCCTTCTCATGGCACTCATGAACACCAGTTAAAGGAACAGGTGCTGTCTTATTCTCCCTCTGGTAGTATGGACAAACCTTTAGATGTTCAGAAATTGGAGGCAATTTGTCAAAGCGCCAGCTGTCCACGGTGGAGAACAGGTTACTAAACTGCCAAACCTGATGACGATTTGAAGGTCAATTAGTGTAAGTCAGATACTTCTTATTTTAAATGTTCATGCACATACACAAACTAAGTGAACTGCTCCATCATTCTGAGTCTGAGTTTGAGAAACACATTTTGAGATTTATGCACTTAGCAAGTCTCTGCTTGCATTATATTTCTAGAAAATTCTAGTTTTTAGCATTTCTCCACAAATGGCTCATTGCGGCTTCTGACTCTAAATGATAGACCTGTTCTCTGCAGATTGCCTTTTTTAATTCAGTATTTTAATTATTGTAGAAACTCACCCTCTTTCTGGCTCTCCAGCACCATCCACCATGAGAATAGACCTTCTTCTCCCACTTCAATGAGACCATCCCTCTATCATGAAGCAAGGTCCTGCATACCTCCCTCATTAGATGAGAAACCAGAGCCAGCTGGGACAGGGTGAAGCTGTCAAGAAATCCAGCAATATGGACTAGAACCTCAAAAGGTAGCCTGCTCAGAGCATCTGTATTGCGTGCACGCTTTCTTTCCACAGTCACTGGTTTTATACCTTCATACAGTTTATCTGAAACCTCTGGTCGGAGGCAGAAAGTGCTGAGCTCCTTGTCGTAGAAAACAGTCGCTCTGTGAGAGCTGGGCTGAAACCTTCTCTGAATAAAAGTGCAGCCAAGGTAGGAGAGAGGGCATCGCTGTTCAAACCATCCACTGACGCAACTCTGGATGTCAGAGTGAACGTTCTTGTAGTGTGAAGGAAACTCATCCCGTCTGAATATGTGGTTGCAGAGGTACGTAAACGCAGAGCTGGATTTGTTGTGTCTTCTGGTGACACTCTCGGCCTGAATGTGGACGTGAAGTTTCAAAGCCCGGTCAGCAGAGATGTCAGCCAGTGAAGCCTCTACTTTGAAAGGTGCCGAGTAGAAATCATACGTCTGTGTTCCAACGTCCAGAAGAAGTGCATCTGTGGACACAGATTCGGCTATGAGATGCCCCCGTAGTTCCCTCTCCAAAGAGCACAACAGAGTAGCTTGAACTTCATCCCATTTTGGCATGTCATCGGTATCAAAACCTAGGTCAGATGTGTCTACGCTTGCGTTCACCTTCTTGTTATGCAATGGGTTTCGAATGCGACTTTGTTTGGCTCTGAAGCTGGTTGGGACTTTGAAAGTGCAGACTGTTTTAATCTTCATGGGCTCCAAATGTTCATAGACGAATCTCTTCTTGGGTCTCGTGTCACATGCAAACAAGGACGAGGCGATGAGGAATTTGTCTTCGTCCATGAAGTTGTATTGAGGGATGTCAGTAGGGGCGTCAAGACTTTCGATCTTCGTTGGCAGCTCTTCCTGTAAGACTTCCAACATCCTCGGATTGGCTTGTGGATTTTTTTCTTTGTGAGAGGTTTCAGGATTTTGCTCCAAAGATTTTATTGTATGCTTGCAGCCGCTCAACTCCATGCTGAACATTTTTTCCCAAATATTATAGCTTTCGAGATTGTCCAAATAAGGATTCCTCGCCAATTCCTCTCGTTCCTCCTGAGTCAGCTCACCTTCTTCAATTTCTGCGCTTGAAGACCCAAATGCTTCCTCTGCGCTTGAAGACCCACATGCTTCCTCAACTCCATTCGACAGCGGTACCCCTCCCACGGCCCCCTCCAGGACCACAACCGAAGCCTCCTCAGCCAACTTTTCAATAAGTTCAGGAAAGAGAGTCTTCATTTTGAGAGAATGAAACAGATGCTGCTGGTCCCTCAGAGCCATCGAAAGATCCAGAGGTTCCTGAGTGTAGTTCTCCTTCAAAATGTTCTCGTAAAACTCAGGGGTCTCGGACTCTTCAATGGGCCAGCGGTTCCACTCCATTGAGCAGGAGACGACGCTGGCAGGACACACCGTCAAATGCTTAGCCAGGTTTGAGCGGCACATGGTGAACAGGCAGCCATATTCGACATTGAGACAAGGCACCCTTTCATTGGGGCACAAGAGCATGTGTTCTTCTTCCTTGCACAGGTGAAACACAGCACCGCACAGCAAACGGCAGCTCATGATCGCACATGACACAGAAATCTCAACTGGCGTCTTGCAGCGCCGGCTGTGGCAGCTCTCACAGTGGCGATGGAGCTTGGATGTTTGGGTTCTTTGTCTACCCTGTGAAGAAATGCAAAGTTTTTACAATGTTTTAGACTGGACAGAAACTTTGTAAAGTGTCTTACCATAACTACAAGTGAATGTCAATGACATGCTAGTCAAATCTTAGCTCTAGAAGAATAGCATTATAGAATTCATACATATGCTGTATATACATAATATACACATGCATAAATGTGTTTTGCATGTTCCTCCTCTTAGTGGTAAAACCTGAAATGTATTTCAGAAATATCATTAATCCTAAGCTAATGCTAAAAACCTAAATGCTTCTTGCAGATACAATGCCCATGTTTAGACTGATATTACATCTTGCATTTGGCTGGCAGACACTAAAAAAAGCAAAGAAAAGTTGACCTACCATAGCGTTTTTACTGTGAGCTCCACGCTAGTGTTCAGCTTAGTCACTAAAACTTTGAGTGAGACTATATCTGTGTCTGCCCACTAGTTAAAAATAGAGACGTTCATGTACTGGGAGTGTGACTAGGGTTTTGGCATACAAGAGTCAAGTTACATGTTCTGTAACCATAGCTGCTCTAGGTACCCGGTGTTTTCAAGAAACTGTGTCAAGATTAAAGATGACATGCCGTCTCAAACTATTCTTAAGCTTTTATTTTCAGCTGTGCTGCATTTGGCTCTTTGAATGCAATAATTAATTGCTGCACATATGGTGTTTTTAAACATTTTCAGTATTATTTATTTACATTTGTTTGTTATGCCTATTTATTCAACAGTGTTTTTCTAATCATACAATTATTGTGCATATGGTGCACACAAAAATTATACAGTTTACTCTATAGGTTTATTATCCCCATTCATGCTCGCATGTTTGAACAAAAACAAAACATGACTAGAGCTATGGAAATCTAAAGTAAAGTGAAGAAACACATTCTGCTTTACTGTAAGTTGCATTAAAGTTTTATTCTTTTAGTTTTACAGAGAGAGAATAAAAGGCAAAATTCATTTAGAAATCAAACACACAAAAAGTAGCTTTAATATCTGAACATCTGGAATTCAAAATTAATTTAAACCTAGAAATAAAATTATTAATAAATAACCATAAATTTTGTGACAGTGATAAAGTGGAAACAACTACTGTCAATAAAGCAAAAATGTAACAAACACTCAAGCATCCTGAAATGACCATTTTAAATTAATTTTTACACTTCAGTTGCTATAGTTTGTAAAGAATCTTATATTAGTAGAATATTAATTTAACAGTAGTAAATATTAGTATAATATAAATAGAATTATTTTGACTAGTGGACATTTGATTCACTGTAACTACCAAAAATTCAAAATAAAAGTTCCAGTTACAGTATCATTTGGGGCTCATTAACAAAGAAACCAAACTGTGTCTCTCCTTTGCTTTGTTGTCAAACATACTGGCCAGGGCAAAAGGCTCAGTTTTCAGTTCAGTTTGGTAGAATGGACAGTGTTTCAGATGCTCAGCCATTGATGGTATGTCGCCGATGCACCAGTTACCAACTTTACTAAAAAGAGTACTGAACTCCCAGACCTAAGAAAGAGCGATAGAGAAATATAAAGGAAATAATATAATTAAAATCAATAAATAAATGCAGATTTTGAATTGTTAGAATCTTTTCAGAAATACAATAGCAGCAAATTCTAAAAAAAAAATGGTTGCTTGGTTTAATTAATTGCTATAACTATAAAAAAAATAAAACATTAAAAATATATTTGCTTACAAATGCTGAAATGTCTTACTTTGGTGGGTTTCCAGCGGGTTCCTCCATGAGAGTATGACTTCTTACGCCACTTAAAGCCCACCATTCCTCTCTCCTGCAGAAGTGTGGCACATATATCCCTGAACAATCGGGAGACTAAGGCTAGCTGGGACAGGGTGAAACTATCCAGGTAACTAGCGATGTGGCAGAGAACCTCAAAAGGAAGGTCATTGAGAGAATCTTCATATTTGATACGTGCCTTTAGTGGAACGGTCTGCGAATCGCTCATAAGAGAGGCAGGAACCTCAGGTGTGAGGGTGAAAATACTGAGGTCTTGGTTATAGGAGACTTTGGCCCTGTGTGTGGAGGGCTGTAATCTTCTCTGACTGAAGGTGCAACCAAGGTAGGCCAGAGGACATCTCTGCTCAAACCAGCCACTCAGAGAGGACTGGATATCCAAATGCACGTTCTTAAAGTGTGAGGCAAACTCATCCCGCCGGAAGAAATGGCCACACAGGAACGTGAAAGCTGAGGTTGATTTGTTGTGTCTGAGGGTAACCGCTTCTGCATCGAGGTCAACGTGAAGTTTCAAATCCCTGCCTGCTGTAATTTCAGTCAGAGTTGCGTTGGATTTGAAGGGAGCTGTGGCAAAATTATACGTCTGTGTTGCGATATCGACATAAAGTCCATCTGTTGGCACCGTTTCACTTATTTTGTGGCCCCTTATCTCAATCTCTGAATAACAAAGTAGGGTTGAAAACATCTCATCCATCTCTCCACCATCTTTCTCAGACATATCCAGGTCAGATGTGCCAACGCACTTGTGCTCAGTCATTACTCTCGTATTGAATTCTCTAAGTTGAATGCGTCTTTCTTTGTAACTACTGGGAACCTTGAAGGAGCGTAGAGTCTGGACTGGTATTGGCTCCAAGTTCCCATAAACAAAATCTTTCTCTCTGGGTGTGCAAGCATCCAACTGACCAAAGGAGATCAACATGCGCCCATGATGCACTATGTACATGTTGAATTCTCTGGGTTTCATTTCCTGTCCGAGTCGCTCCAGGACACCATCCTGCCAAGGTGCAAGTCCAGTTTTGGTGATATCCACATGGATATCGTTTGCTTCCTTTTTCTCACGCTCTACAGAAGCTCCTTGTGGCTTTGAAGAACCTTTAGAAGATGTCTTTTTTCCATTCTGTTCTTCTGTTTTCGACGCCTCCGCCTCTGCCTGCTTGCAGCCACCCATTTCCATGCTAAACATCTTTTCGAAAAGATTGTACTTGTCCTTGTCAACAGGGCCATTGAGAACCACATTTTCTTTCAGAGCTTTCTCACAAGCTTTCGATGGTCCATTCACCAAGCCTCCTCGTGGACCTTCATGTCCATTGACGTGCATCCTGTTACACACTGTCTCTTTTCCTACTGCTCCCTCCTCATCGTCATACTCCTCCACTGCGGGAGGCTCCTCTTCTTGTTCTTCCATTAACTCAGGAAAGCATTTCCTCATTTTCAACCGGGCACATAGATGTTTCTGGTCTCTCAGTGCCATGGAAAGGTCCAGTGATTCTTGCTCGTGGAGCTCTTTCAGTAGGTTCGCATACAAGGGGGCATCTGGGTTCTCAAGAGGCCAACGGTTCCACTCCATCGAGCAGCAGACGACGCTCGCGGGACACACCTCAAGGTGTTTGGCCAGCCGAGAGCGACACATGGTGAAAGGGCAGCCATAGTGAGCATTAAGACAAGGCACCTTCTCATTGGGACACAGCAGAGAGTGTTCATCCTCTTTACACATGTGGAAGGAGGCCCCACATAGCGAGCGGCAGTTGATGACCATGCATGACACGGACACTTCTATGGAGGCTTTGCAGCGGCGACTGAAACAGGTCTCACAATGTCTGTGCAGCCTCGGACCGGATCTCCTGTAGCGGCTCTGTGGAAAAACACAATATACAAGCACAACAAAGCAACTTGCACTGGTTCCAAATTGGAATTTCAAAAAGACTACCACAGAATTCATTCTATATTGTTGTATCTCCTATAGCAGGGTTCACCAAACTTGGTCCTGGAGAGCTGATGTCCTGCAGAGTTAAGCTCCAACCCTAATCAAACACACCAGAACTAGCTAATCAAGGTCTTACTAGGCATACTAGAAACTTCAAGGCAGGTGTTTTGAGGCAAGTTGGAGGTAAACTCTGCAGGACACCGACCCTCCAGGACAGAGTCTGGTGACCCTTGTCCTATAGAAACAGGAGGGACTTTCTCATTCAAAATTTTGGATTAATTTAGATCTATCTGATTTTGAGTCAACTGTTATGAATACAAAAGGATACGAATGGCTTCTGTAATGTTGAAATTCATTTCAAAATAAGAGTACAAAACACAAGACAGGGGAACACAGGCTGGGATCATGACAGCCTCAAATCTAAAATATGTGGACTAAAAGCCATAAAAAAAAAATCTTGAGCTATTACAGGTGCATCTCAATAAATTAGAATGTTGTGGAAAAGTTCATTTATTTCAGTAATTCAACTCAAATTGTGAAACTCGTGTATTAAATAAATTCAGTGCACACAGACTGAAGTAGTTTAAGTCTTTGGTTCTTTTAATTGTGATGATTTAGGCTCACATTTAACAAAAACCCACCAATTCACTATCTCAACAAATTAGAATACTTCAAAAGACCAATAAAAAAAACATTTTTAGTGAACTGTTGGCCTTCTGGAAAGTATGTTCATTTACTGTATATGTACTCAATACTTGGTAAGGGCTCCTTTTGCTTTAATTACTGCCTCAATTTGGCGTGGCATGGAGGTGATCAGTTTGTGGCACTGCTGAGAGGGTATGGAAGCCCAGGTTTCTTTGACAGTGGCCTTCAGCTCATCTGCATTTTTTGGTCTCTTGTTTCTCATTTTCCACTTGACAATACCCCACAGATTCTCTATGGGGTTCAGGTCTGGTAAGTTTGCTGGCCAGTCAAGCATACCAACACCATGGTCATTTAAGCAGCTTTGGTACCTTTGGCAGTGTGGGCAGGTGCCAAGTCCTGCTGGAAAATGAAATCAGATCTCCATAAAGCTTGTCAGCAGAAGGAAGCATGAAGTGCTCTAAAATTTCCTGGTAGATGGCTGCGTTGACTGGACTTCAGAAAACACAGTGGGCCAACACCAGCAGATGACATGGCAGCCCAAATCATCACTGACTGTGGAAACTTCACACTAGACTTCAAGCAGCTTGGATTCTGTGCCTCTCCACTCTTCCTCCAGACTCTGGGACTTTGATTTCCAAATGAAATGCAAAATTTACTTTCATCTGAAAAGAGGACTTTAGACCACTGACAAACAGTCCAGTTCTTTTTCTCCACAGTCCACGTAAGACGCTTCTGACGTTGTCTCCGGTTCAGAAATGGCTTGGTAGCGAGCGTGGTGACTCTTCATGCACTGACTCCAGCTTCAGTCCACTCCTTGTGAAGCTCACAAGTCTTTGAATCAGCTTTGCTTGACAGTATTCTCAAGCTTGCAGTCATCCCTGTTGCTTGTGCACCTTTTCCTACCCAAATTCTTCCTTCCAGTCAACTTTGCATTTAATATGCTTTGATACAGCACTCTGTAAACAGCCACACCTTTCAGTAATGACCCTCTGTGACTTACCCTCTTTGTGGAGGCTGTCAATGATTGTCTTCTGGACCATTGCCAAGTCAGCAGTCTTCTCCATTATTGTGGTTTCAAAGAACAAGAGATACCCGTAATTTATACTGTAGGGATGGTCATTAATTGAAACTCAAATGTAAATATTCTAATATTTTGAGATACTGATTTTTGACTTTCAAGTTCAAGTTCAAGTTCAAGTTCATTTTATTCGTATTCATATTTATACTTTCATGAGCTGTAAGCTCTAATCATCAAAATTAAAACAAAAAAAACTTTTGAAATGTTTTACTTTACATGCAATGAATCTAAAATATATGAAAGTTTCACTTTTTGAAATAACTTACAAGAAAAAAATGAACTTTTTCACAACATTCTAATTTATTGAGATGCACCTGTATATATAGAAGTTATACCATCTTGTCCTTTGCGCAATTAATTAGAAAAATAACTGCATTGTAGTTTTCATTACACCATAATACTTCATAATATAATGCCACTAAATTCTGTAATTCTGTAATTCTACATACAAAATATCACTGAGTAACCAATATTTTAATAGTGAGAAAATTAAATCAACATACCATTATTATCTGAAGCAGTTTCAATGTGCAACAGCAGCTTCTGGAAAAGAGGTAGTATCTTCATTAAAATATTGATCAATTATAAAAAAGTATCTGTATGCATTTATATATTACATTGTGCTAAAACATATATTTTCTTTATAAATGTACCTGGTTTTGTAAGACCTTGCTGTAAGGGCAAGCGGCTGCAGACAGCACTGACAGCAGAACCTAAACAGTTACCAAACAACTTACCTAAAGGGTGAACCATGTCTCAAGAAGTTCCCCGGCTTGTTCCAAGAGTCCTTTCTAAAGAACAGGGCTGTGGGTCATGTTAAAAATAGTTGCCTCAGCTGTCAGTAGCAAGTTACATGACTTGAAGGTACTAAGGAAAATTTGACAAACACATGACAAACATTGTCAAATAAAAAGCAATCTATTTTTGTCTCTCTTGCTATAATTAAAGCCCTTTACTACCTACAGAGGGTGAACAGAAGACAGGACAGATCTGCAGAAAGAGTTTAAACCCGTTTGTTATTTATTGTTTCATCAGTGGGTCACCAGATGGCAGTCTTTCCTTTTGGTTTACAGAACAGAGATCCACAAGCACACAGAGTATTATTCAAGAAACCCTTTTGGTATCTAAACACAAACACATTTTGTGTTCTTCTCCATCCTTACCCTTTCCATATTTTTTATTAATAAGTTTTTGTCATGTGTTGTTCCTAATGTAGTTGCCTTTTTATCAGAAGGCTCAAGGACACCCATCCTTTTTCCAAAGTTGCAGGGATGCAAGAGCCTATCTCAGCATCTCTGGCCATAGCAGGACAGGCTCAGAAAAAAGTAAAATTAAAAATTTTAATTGATGCTGTTAACTAATATAACTTCTTACCATCATGAAATTCTACAGAAAAAAAATGCATTTGTAGTTTGGTGTGCAACGCAATTGAATGCTATAGTATAGCATACCATCCAACGGTATATATATAAAAATGCACTATAGTAACCACATTTTCTGGCAAATTATCAAGACACGATTAATGTTATTAGAAATTAATATATTCAATTAAAAAGTGTAACTTTTAAAATAGTTCATTGTATTTTTGTTTATTTCACTGATGCAAACCAAGTAGCCTAACAAGTGCCAGTACCAGTTTAACTGTAGTATTTAGTACTAAATGTAGTATTGTTTGGTGGAACTATAATTACCATGGTACATTTGAAACAGGGGCTATAGTAAGGCTATATACTGTAGTTAGTACATAGTATAGTGCAGTGTAGTAGCTATAGTATAGGCTACTATTTATAGGCTAGTTCCACTGTAAACATTAATGTTAAAATGTAAAACTAAAAATCTGTGTTAACTGTGGTAATCAAATGTTTTTAAAATAATTATTTCTATAAGCAGTTCTGTCAAATGTGGCTATTATCATTTTGTTAAATCTTTGTGGGCCCTTTCTGATCATGAAATCAAACACTTAAACGTTATATTCAAATTAAACAAGAAAATATGCTGATTCGGATTAATATCCATTCAAATAAAACCCAGCATGAAATGTTACCTTTTCTGTCCTGAAAATCCTTCATATTTGTACACAGAGATGTACAACTTCTAGAGTCACCTCAGGAGGGTGTAGTAGCCTACATTCCAAGCACAGCCCAGCCGCCTAATCATGTCCTGATGTTTTACTGTAGGTGAGCGGGATCAGACCAGTAGGAGTCACCGCTACACTCGCTTTCTCGCTCTGCTGAACCTCTCAGTGATTCAGCAGGGAAACAAAATGCCGGAAGTGGGGTTTCGGGAGACGGAGTTTCGGGACTCGTAACCGTGGAAAGTTTACTCTATTAAGAAATCAACTTTTCCAGAGGATTAAAGCTGTTCTTCAGGTTTTGTTTCACTGTTTCATTCATCCGCACTTTTACAATGGGGCTCCCGGCGCTGGAATTCAGTGATTCTTTTCTGGACAGTCCTGACTTCAGAGAGCGACTCAAATGCCACGAAATTGAGCTGGATCGTACTAATAAATTCATCAAGGAACTAATCAAAGATGGAAATATGCTTATTAGTGCGCTTAAAAGTAAGTTACAGGTCGTGTGTCTTTTTAAATGTCAGATAATCTGTGATTTATAGAGGTTTTTAAGCGAGAAAGCTCAGATTTGTTGTGCTATTTATTTATTTTTTTAATTATATTAATAATTATTAAGAAAGGACCTATGATAAACTGGTAGCTGACCTTTTGCCCTTTTAAAGACATTTCATTTAACAACTTAAACCTACAGATCCTCATGTAAAGTGTCTTCATAGACTTATTACAAATTTAATCTCAAAAATCAATTCATTACAAACATATTTAATCACTCTAATATCAAACAGGTTGAAGAAGTGAGCATGTACAGGGTTGGTGTATTCCATCATATAATGCTTGTTTATTCAGCTGGTATCTGATGTGATATCAGAAAGGAGACAAGTCTATGCTGCTATCAGCCACTTCAACAGTGTGGCTCCTCTTGCCTTCCTAGATATGTTTTCTTTACACTAGTCTTAGTCTTTGAACATTTAGGTCCAATCAGCTTTGACTATTTCTTGTTATTTTCAACATTATTCTCTTTCACAACTTTCTCCTTTATTCTCAGCCACAATGCAGTCTGGCAGAAGGCTCATTTGGGCTTTTGTACCAAACAAAAGGCAGCGAATGTCTTCCCGAAAAGACCTACATCCCTAATGCTTTAATTGACTGTTGAAGTATTTGTGATATTTCTTTCCTGAACAAATCGCAACTTATATAATATTATAATAATAACTGATAACGCAAAGTGAATATGCTCAAATTATAAGGAAGCTCCGTCACATAAGTGTTTGTTGTCTCTCTGACAGATCTGTCTGCAGCTGTGCAGAAATTTTCCCAGTCCCTACAGGATTTCCAGTTTGAATGCATCGGAGATGCAGAGACAGATGATGAGATTAACATTGGTAAGTAGTTGGCAAATGATCAAGATGAAAATTATTTGAATAATCATGCAATTTAATAAATTATACAATTTCTTATCTGGAGAAAAAAGTAAATTCTGTCATCATTTGCTTACCTTAATGTCTTTCTGAACCAGTACTAAAAGGAAACCTTTAGCAGAATGTTGAAGCTGCACTCGTTCATACAAAAAAAGTGGATGGGGACAAGGAGGCAATCCCAAAAAAGTACCCTAAAGAAAAATTAAGTCCATAAGATTTCTAAAACCATGTGACAGCTTTGTATGAGAAACAGACTGAAATTTACATCGTTATTCATTAAAAATCTTGCCTTGAGAATTTAGCTTGATAGCTAAGATTACCATTCATTGTATGGAAAATTAATTTCTTGGACATTCAGCTATAAATAACTCCTTTGTCTCCCAGAAGAAAGAAAGTCATACAGGTTTGGAATGACATGAGAGCGTGTAAATAATGACAGAACATTCCTTTGTTGGGAGAACTATCCCTTTAAGCTGTAAACAGTGATGTAAACTGTGAAACAGTCTGCAAAATGTTCATGCCTTCATAAGCTTTTTATTTGCAGCTGTTGTCCTGAGTCACCCACCAACAGTAAGCTGAGAAAACGCACATTACTGTAGCATTACAGCTCCATAGTGTCAAACACAGCAGTGATAGTTCTTTATCAGACTGAGACAATTGCTGCCTGGCATTTAGAAAACCATGAATCCAAACAACCGTCTGCAAGGAGTGAGAATGTTCCTTTCTGGCCCTGGCCTTCCATATTGGTCATAACAGTTTTAGATATTTAGGCTGATGAGACTCTGATAATTTACAGCTTAGTGTTTAATGTTAAAATGTACCCCTTTTTTCTTCAAAAATATATAAAAATCTTTCATTTAATAGGGTTTGGCTATACTGGTTAAGGTTGTACTGATTTAAAATAATGGCCATACACTACCTTTCAAAAGTTTGAGGTCATAAGATTTTAATTACCTTCTGATCAAATAAATGCAGCCTTTGTGAGCATAAGAGACTTCTTTCAAAAACAGTAAAAAAAAAAAAAATGCACCCCAAACTTTTGAACAGTAGAGCATGTTTGTGATAAATCATAATGCCAGTTCTTTGAATATGATATGAATATCTCAACAGGATAAGTATTGTTTAATGCATGCCTGGCATGTCCTTTTAAGTGCATCTCTGTGGATTTGTGGTTGTCCTGCTACGCGTCAAAGCAGATTTGTCTTTCTGTAACATGATTTTGAAATGACCGAGGGTGTGTTTATCTGTAGGCCTGTGCTTCTAATAGAAAGTAGTTGAAAGTAGTTCTTATCCGAGTTCCTAATTGGATATCTGAAGGAGTTAAAATCCCCAGAGAATGACGAGGGGGACTGAGAGGTGGGACCCTGCTTATCGCAAAACAGAAAAATGCTGTATATCCCAAGACAGGAAGTGATGTGGCCAAAGCGTATTTTGTTGAGGAAAAAAAATCATAATCTCAGAATCACAACAATCGTGTGATTTTAGTAGCATGACATAATATCAACAGCAGTTTATTTTAGATCACAGTTGTTTTCTCCCGCATGTTTTAAATCATTTCTCAGGTGCTGGTTTTAGCCTGCATCTGGATTATATTTTAAGTATCATGTTCTGTAAACATTACAACAAGGCATATTCAGGAACTAACATTAACAATCACACTGTCAGAAATGTAATGGATCACTGTAAAACATGCAATTTAGCTTTTGAAATTATTTATCTTCTCTTTTTTTCTATGACTGAGCATGTTGCACACATGCAGGGCTCATACAGGAAACATGTTTTATGTTACTCTCACATTTCTACATCTTGAACATATGGTCTGCTGTTTCTTGAATACCCCTTTGTGCATTGATCATTTGTTGGGTGGCCATGGTATTTTTATTTTTTATTTTTTTTTGCGTAGCTAATATTGTATGCAGGTTTTTTGTATTTCCTTTATACCAAAGGTTCAAAGGGCAATATCAGATGTGCTGATGATTCATGATTGAAATTCTTTGTCTTATCACAGCCCAGTCATTAAAGGAATTCTCCCAGCTGTTGAACACGGTGGAGGAGGAAAGACGACGACTAGTAAGTTGCTTTGTTTCTTTTCAAAAAGTTTTTTTATGTATTTCAAAGACGTCTCTTATGCCTCTTAAGGCTGTATTTGATCAAAAATGCAGTAAAAACATAATAAATAATGAGAAATTTTATTACAATTTAAAATAACTTTTCTGTTTGAATATATTTTAAAATGTAATTTATTCCTGTTATGGCAAAGCTGAATTTTCAGCAGCTGTTACTCCAGACTTCAGTGTCACATGATCCTTCAGAAATCAGTCTAATTATGCTGATTTGGTGCTAGGGAAATTTGCACTTGAAAGGGAGATTTGAAATATAATCTTTTGTAACATTATGAATGTCTTAACTGTCACTTTTGATCAATTTAATGCATCCTTGCTGTACAAAATAATTAATTTCTTAAAAAAATGGAAGTGTCTTTTTTAATGAATCGGCCTTTCATTTAATCAGTCAATTTTTAAATGGATCAGTCAATTTTCTCAGTGGTGCCATAAACACACCACATGATGTGGTCTACTTCAAAAGTACCGCAAACCTCATAAATGAAGTAGCCATAGTGATCGTTTGCTTTCTAGTAGTTGTCTCTTTATTGTTCCTTTTATGTGGTATTGTTCACACATAGTTAAAGTTTCATAGCACACTTCTAGCCTAGTGGTTAAGCACCATAAGTGTGCGCTATTTTGAGGGAGAGTTTTTGTGAGCTTCCACAGTCAAGTCTGAGTGTTATGAGAAACAGAAAGATGCTTTCTGTAGGTCATGACTCTTCGAGGAGGTAAGGGAAACTGCATAGATCAGCAAGTGCAGACGATAATGAAATATCACTCATGCTGTTTCTCTTAAATATCATTGGCAACATCAGTGCCAACTGCATAGCATCTTCATTGCCATCAGCTGCAGCCGCTAATGGGTGCTTTTATGGGCATTATGCATGAGGCAGCGTGTTGCCAGGAATATTACTGCCATTCACTGCTGCAGCTGGTGGATCATTAGTCATAGTACAGCAGCGAAAGACCTCACCAGGAAAACAATGCTCCTCTGTGCTTCACTGCTGACCCTACCCACATATTAACAAACATGCAGCTTTGTTTGGGATTCATGAGACACTTTTCTGTACATTTCTTTTATTGATAATATAGTTTGAATACACTACCACTTTTTTTTTTTGGCAGGTGTCTCAGCCAAGCTTAATTTATTTGATTTAAAAATACAGTAATAATGTGAAATATTTTTACAATTTAAAATACTTTTCTATTTTAATACATTTTAAAATGTATTTTATTTCTGTGATTTCAAAGCTGAATTTTCAGCATCATTACTCCAGTCTTCAGTGTCACATGATCCTTCAGAAATCATTCTAATAGGCTGATTTGGTGCTTAAGAAACATTTCTTATGTTATCGTTATCAGTGTTGTTAACACTTGTGCTGCTTAATATTTTTGTGAAAACTGTGCAACATTTATTTGAAATAGAAATCTTTTGTAAAATTATAAACATCTTTACTGTGATGTTTCTAAATGTCTTTATCAATTTAATACATCGTTTTATACTTTCTTACTTCTAACTCCAAATGTTTGAAAGGTAGTAATGTACATATTTGTATCTACCGATGGCTGCAATCAGCCATATTTGATATTTGCTATGTACATACAAATAAAGCGGTCTGTTTGAATATTTTTCCTCTGGACTAACTTTTTTTGTCATTATATGTTATGATTTTTTTATTAGTCATCATTTAATAGAGCAGAATGACTTCTGGCCAAATTTAAACTGAAGTCTTGTAAACGCAAACCTGAAGTTATTAGCTGTAATGGCGTGACTGTAAGACAGCAGCCTCTATTGTAACAAAGACAAACATCTCTATTGTTTCTTCTGGGCTTGTGTCTGGATGTCTAATAAAAACGCTGAGGTCAAACCTTAGGTCATCCACTCATGACACTTTGTGTTATTGGCTCGTACCTTCAGATGATTGCTTTTCCAGCTTGTAGATCACAACGTTGTTTCCTTTCTCAGTGAGAGACCTGAGTAATGCTTCCTTGCACAATAAAAATCATATTAGTGAGTCTTTCTTGCTCTATATATTCATGTCATCATATTTCGTAGAGATTAATAATTGTCTTTTTTCACAACGTCTTAATGAAGTGAATGTATATGGCAGAATTTTAAAAAAATAATACACTACTGTGGTTTGAGCAGATGTTGCCAATTTTTGTCGTTTTATAACTTATTCGATAAAGAACTGGCAAGTATTTTGAAAAATTCCAGATTTCTATAAAAAAGTTTTTTTCTGATGTTTTCTTGTTTTAATTGTTGATCAGTTTTATTGGTTTGTCCACTGTTGTCAGTTGTACTTGTTCCATTCCATTTTGTTAGTTGTGTAATATACCTTTAATTAATAAACCCTGGTCTTTAATGACATCGTCTTCCAGGAAGTGACATCAGTGATCAGTGGCTAGCAACAACCCAAATATTCTGTGGTGTTTTATGGTGTTAATTGGTTTGATTTACTCTTCAATAGAGTTGAAAAGGAAATGACCCTAAAAGTGGATTACATTCAAAATGTGTCAGTACCCAAAGGAAAAACTATTCGGTTTGAATTGGAAAAACTTGATTTGTGCAGGAGGATATGAAATATGTTGCACTTGCTCAGACAGCCCCAGTCTGCAAGCATCCAGGCTGCAGTTTCAGTCCCATCCATTGTTCACTGGAGAAAAGAGAGTGGGTCAGCGGAGCTGTGTGAAGAACCTCAGGGGAAGAATTACCCAGCAGCCTCCTACAGTTTCTTTACTTCCTGCAGACCGTGGCCGTGTTACGCTTCAGTCTCACAGGCTCCTGTGCTGGGCCTCTCAGGATGACAAACACCTCCGTCAAGCTGAGAAAGTCCCCGAGGGCCTTTTCATTCATAGATGTACAATAACAGAGCCAAAGGGTGAAAAACTCCCAGTAAATGCATTGCCCTCCCACAGGGGTGCAGATGGGAAGTACTCTGTGTTACTGGAGCATGGTGCCGAGACGGTCAGGTCTAGAGGCTGTGTCTCACGTAACGGTGAATCATTATGTAAACACAACTGTAGTAGTGTTTTATTGAACTTGTGCCATTGTGTTCTGCCAGATTAGTAGACGCTCTCATATGCAGAGGTACTTTCATCTTAGGCGCACTGCCAACATGCTCTGCTTTAAGTGGGAGGCATTTTCCCACATGATGGATCGGACTGATGTAAGACGTTGAGTTTCCTCTCTGGCTAAAAACGGCCATGGGAAGTTTTGACGGGAGAAACTCTTGAGCAAACAGAGCGACTGTCTGCACTCAGCGCTGGGTGCTCTGCTGTATCTGAAGTGCTGAAAGGCCTCTTGCTTTAATGAGATGAGTGCTTATTGTTGACTTTAGTTTAGTTCAACAAGTGGGTCAATGACGTGATGCTTTTTGATTGAATTTATTTAGAAATGCATTAAAAATGCAATTCATACATGCGTTAACTTGAATGCACCTCAGCTATTATGAATATGTTTTTACAGTTCTGCATTGAAATGGATTTTGATTATTTTTGGGAGGCATAAATTGTCAGGTGATGCAACTGTCATGAAAAAAAGAAGAAAAAAGCTTCATTAAAATTCTTTGTAAAGTAGTTTGGTGTAATCTGTTATTATCAGTAGTAGTATTTAAATATTTTAACAGAAATGCTTCACTGCTTATTAATATTTTAAAACCTTTGTCTGACAAATTAAAGTCATGTTGTGCGACCAACATGTAGAGACATAAAACAAAAAAAATATTATATCATATAGGGGACCCCTGCAGACCCTCATGACTGTGTGTCAAGGTCAATGATTTTCTGAAAATATTAGATCATTTGACCCATTTATGAAAAGACAAGGTTAGTTCAGGTTGTGAAATATCATTTGGTGCGACTCCCCAAAAATCTATTCTTATAATTCTTGATATTTGTGAAACAAACAAACAAACACTTTTACATTTGAAAAAAAAAATGTAAAAACATTTTTGAAAATAATAAAGATATGTACGTTCACATTTTCAAGGTGCAAGGAAAATGTTATTGCTTTTACTTGAAGGTTGCACCACATGACGCATTTAATTTATTTATTTGAAAATGGTATAAACATTTTTCAAAACCATACAAAAGTCCATTTCTAAGAACTTTGCAAATGTAAGTTGATTTTTAAAAGATTTTCCCTTTTCTTTATTGTGGCCACTCTTATATGTCCCATGTGCAGCTCATCTGTCTGATGCTTATAAGCCTGTCATGGATGTTTGTGTAAGGCAAGCTTGTTTGACTTGTTTAAAAAGTTACATATATGCGGTAAACTGAACTGAAATTTAGTGTAAATATGCTGTTGGTTTACACTATAGGGAAAGACTCAGCTGTGCACCATGAGCTGAACAGGAAATGCACTCATATCTTAAAAATGAAGTTGTCACTTGCATCCTTTCAAAGCCTATAGCATACATCTGGACTTGCTTGGAATCTGTACATTTCTATTATTTGCAAGTGCAAATTCCATTAATGTTGATGTGGGTGGATGGAGCCTGTAGAGATGGACGGTCAGTGCTGCCGCCGGCTGAGCAAAGGCAAGCATGTGGAACTTATTTTGACCAATTCTCCAGCGAGACATGAAGTCCTCCGTGCTGTGCCTGGGAAAGTGTATAAAAGGAACTAGTGTATGTAATTGTGTGTTTTTCCAATCGGAGTGCTTACATGAAAATGGTACTAATTATAGTGCCGTTATTTTACACTAAATAAAAGTAATTCCCTTGGATACGTTCACGCACTGTGCCGGCTGTTACCTATTAACAGACTGTGATGTCAAAGAGTTCACACATTAAGAGAACCACATTGTTCAATGTGGTTTTTAGCACCACAGACTGTAAAATGGGTGAATTTTAAATACTTTTGCCACTTTGGTTTAAGCATATGTTGTCGTTTTTAATCATGTTATAACTTCTAAGATGGAAATGCTTGAAATTTAATTATAAGTACTTAGCGTTTCTTATTTTTTACTTCATTTAATCAAAATATTAAAGTTTTTTTTTTTTTTGCCAGTATCACTTTCCATCCTTTTTCCATCTAGACTTTTTATTTTAATAAAACTATTTGAAACTATTTTTAATGTAGGTTATTCTCATCTTTTTTATTCATATTAAATCTTATACTAATGAATTCAGGTAGAATTAACGGCTATTTTAGAGCATCTCAAGGCTGTTAAGAACAAAGCGAACATTTCTCTCAAGGACTATTGATTATTTTGTTATGTTTTATTATACAGTTAAAGGTTTTTGATAGATGACACCTTAGTGTTGGTTTGTCATACCTGACTATTTGAAGTTTTTGATGATTTTTCTTTTATTTAGATACAGAATGCTGACGATGTCTTGATCACACCGCTGGAGAAGTTTCGTAAAGAGCAGATCGGAGCGGCCAAAGTAAGTTGTTAAACCCCATTGTGAGTTAATGCACTACGTGTCAGCGGAAAGTAATTTTTACCAACGCTGTGACAGGATCCTATACGGTCAATATAGGTCCATGAAACCCTGCAGGAATGGGGGAAATTGCAAACACCTGTTGAAGACAAGCGCAGTCAAATTATAGCCAGATACTGTAATGCCACATTGACCAACATGAAATGGCCTGTGAGCGCTGTGCTAGAGGGCACGTTTATTACCAGACTCTAGTTAAAGCTTTACTCTTTCTAGGAGATTAGCTTGTTGTGCTGCATGGGAGCCCTGGTGAACTGTGAATGTGACCCTTCCAGCCGTATTAGAGGAGCTGGAGCGCTGCCTGTTGAGCTCAAGGATCCAGAGCCAAAACTCTTGATGCCTTATTTGGGCGTTTTGGCCCAATGCTCTTAAGCGAGAGCTGTGAAGGAACTCGCTCAACTTAGACATTGAGACAGGATAGAGGCCAAAGGGAATGGCAGTCCGGCTGTTCAACCTCCCGCAGATGTGTGCACATATTCAAACCAAAACACTGTCACACACAATGTGTTCCGACTTAAGATATGTAAATATTAGGTCAGGATTGGAACAAACAGCTGAATGATAACTAGATATTTAGATATTCTAAATATGCTAATATTTATTAATAATATTTACATTCTTAAGAGTTTTTATTATTTTGAAAGAAGTCTCTCATAGTCTAAAAGGCTGTATTTATTTGATAAAAAATATAGTAATATTGTGGCATGTTACATTTTAAAATGACATTTTTTTTCTGCTTGAATACATATTTTAAAATGTAATTTAATCTTGGTATGTCAAAACTGAATTTTCAGCATCATTACTCCAGTCTTCAGTGTCACATGATCCTTTAGAAATCATTCTAATATGCTGATTTGCTGCTCAAGAAACATTTATTATTAATAATATTGAAAATAGTTGTGCAGCTTCATATTTTTTGTTGAAACCATGGCAAGATTTGAGTAAAAAAGTTTAAAAGTACAGAAATTATTTGACATAGAAAACTAACATTATAAATGTCTTTACTGACACTTTTGACCAATTTAATGATTTTTTTACAGAACTGACCCCAAAATTTTGAATGCTAGTGTACTTCTTTTTTATGTCTATATACTATATAAATCTAAGGTTTTTATAAAGATCTACGGTTTTACTTAAAGCTTTTATGTATTATACATTTTAAAGGGTTATTACATGGTATAATGCATTATAATTATTTATATATATATATATATATTTGTTGTAATACTTTATATCTTGTCATAAATAATTATAACACGCCATACTTTATTTTAAGGTCCAATTCTCACTATTAACAAACCAGGAACTATGACTTTTGCCTCTATAAACTCCTAATTTGCTGCATATTAATAGTTAGTAAGGTAGTTGTTAAGTTTAGGTATAGGGTAGGATTAGGGATGTAGAATATGATCATGCAGAATATGTGCTTTATAAGTACTAATAAACAGCCAATATGTTAATAATAGGCATTCTAATAAGCAACTAGTTAATAGTGAGAATAGGTCCCTGTACTAAAGTGTTACCATAATGCATTGTAACAATGAATTAATTAGTGTTATAATGTATTAACTGTGATTACAGTTATTCATGAGATTGTACAATGTATTATAAGGTGCATTACAAAGCATAATTAATGCATTAAAACTACTTTTATAATGCATTATACATAATGGCTTTAAGTAAAGTGTTACCAGATCCGCTTAAAAAATTGTTCGGCTACCTCTCCTATGATACTTTTGGAAGTGTTTCTTTCATGCACAGATAATATTTTTCTTAAAAAATGCTCTGCATACATGTCTTTTTAAAATCCTTAAACAGAAAGCATACATTCCTAAAGAGAGTGATGTCATTGCTAGCCAGCAGATGGGCCTAGAAACTGAACTAAGCATGTCAAAAATGAGATTCCTTCAGACGGCGTGTCCATTAGAGGGTCATGGGAAAGGTTGGGCTGATGTCAAACAGGAAAAACAAACAGCTCCAAACTGGTTTCAGTCGCAGTCTCAAAAAAACAAAAAGATTCTCATCACTGGAGGTCTGCAGCATATAAGTGCTTGGTCCAACGTAAATAGGTGCTATCAGTGCGGGCACCGGAAGTGGGGCTTTTCTACAGTAAACATCTTTACTCAGCCTCATTTAGAGGAGTAGGATGTCTCATAGAATTGAAAATACGCACTGTGTTTGTTGTTTTATCTGTGGTTACATGGGTACTCAGAATCATCAGCTCTATCACGCTCATCGCTGATGGTACCTCAGTGACTAAGAAAGCGTGTGTATGCCACACATGACCTGACACTCTACTCCTGTTCAGCTGAGCCGTTGAGTCACTCATTTAGTTCCTTGTTCCCTGTGTTTGCTTGATCATACTAGATTGTCAAATTATCCACAATAAATTGTTATTCAGCTTCATCATTTCTACTTAAAAATGCTGTCCTGTTAAAAATATATGATGCAGATAAGTTTGTTGTGCTTGGGGACTGTATGTTTTTCGCCACACATTTTTTTGGTCTGACTTTGGGTGTAAATCTGTGAAATTTGATGGAATGGATTTAATATGGTGAATTATTTTAAGCACAGCTGTGCAGAATCTGCATCCAAAAACCTCTTCAGAAATCTACACAGAAATGTTTCAAATGGTTTCAATTATAAAAAAGAAATCAAAAACAAACATGTTGGTTATGGGGAGAAGTAGAATTTTATTTAAATAATATTTATTTAGTATATTAAATATTTGTTTTATTTAATAAAATTAAATATCTGAAAATATATATGTAAAATAATGATGTATATAATTTATTATTTTATATATATATATATATATATATATATATATATATATATATATACTAAAAAATGTCCATTTGAAATTTGTCAGAAATCTGTAGACCAGGCTTCAGCTGAATATTAAATGTAAACTTGAATTCAGGTTACTGGAAAGTCAAATGTGAGTCTGCCATCTACTGGTTATGGTTCCTATCGAATAATAATTTAAAAAAATGTAAACTTTCCTACTGTTTTCATGAGACTCTTATATGGTGTTTGTTTATAAGTCTAACGTTTTATATAACATCTTATCTCTGCAAAAGCCATTTATCATCATAATTACAGTGCAGGAAATTCCAACTCATGTCACCTTTTTTTTTTTTTTTTTTTGAAGGAAGAGAAGAAGAAATTTGACAAGGAGACAGAGAAGTATTACACAGTTTTGGAGAAGCACTTAAGCCTGTCTTCAAGAAAGAAAGAGTCACTTTTGCAGGAGGTAACTCGAATGTTCATTTATTGATATAAAATATCCACAACTGACAGAATTTATCATTATTTTCGGATGATTTCTTTTACCTTCACTGAATGCTTTGATTATACTTTATAGGCAGACACCCAAATAAATAAGGAAAGACAGATTTTCTATGACGCCTCCCTGGAATATGTTTTCAAAATCCAAGAAGTGCAAGAAAGGAAAAAGTTTGAGTTTGTTGAGCCGGTAAGACACACCTATTTCCATTTCTGCAGTACTATGAATGCAACTTTTGTTTGGGGAGATGAGAAATACGAAGAAGGCTTCCTCTTACTGAGAGAAAATTGCTACACTGCTTTTTAATCTATTACATCTTGTAACATCAGCAGTGTTGTTTCTCTGGAGCACATGCCTATCAGAAAGAAAATGATGATAATAGCCACATCCTGCTGCTCTATCAACCTCTGAATGTACTGCATGATTATGAGTGTTATTGCTTTTATACAACTGTTCAAACTACCACTGTCTTTCTCGCAGCTGCTGGCCTTCCTCCAGGGATTATTCACCTTCTACCACGAGGGTTACGAACTGGCACATGAGTTTGAGCCATACAAGCAACAGCTACAGTTCAACCTCCAGAATGTAAGAGCTTTCAGATAACGTTACCTGATATATCCGCCTGACAGTAAGCCAATAAAAACATTATGTTTGTATAAAGGCTATTGTGTAGTGCTAAACGTTTCATAAAGTTGTTGATTGTGTGAATCACACAGTCGGTATAATAGAATATCCAGTATTTATTGCTGTATATGGAAGGAATTGTACTTTGGAGTCCAGTGATGTCCCTCTAGAACCAATAGACTGTTGTTTTGATGTTCTCTCTAAAGACAAGAAATAATTTCGAGAGCACAAGACAGGAAGTGGAGAATTTGATGAGAAGGATAAGGTCTGCAGAGCAGGACTTTAAAGCTCCAGGACAGTGGACCATGGAGGGCTTCCTTTATGTGCAGGAGAAGCGTGAGTATTACCCATGAGGATGTCCAGGTCACAACTAATAATAAAGTTGTGCAACTCAGCAAAGCTGAATTTTCAACAGCCATTACTCCAGTCTTTAGTGTCATTCATTTCTAACAGATCTGTAATGTATATAAATTCTTGTTCACTGGAACAATTCACATGCACTAATGATAACCTGTTTTCTGTTGAAGGACCCTTGGGGTGCACATGGAGTCGACATTATTGCACGTATGAGAAAGGGACCAAAATGTTTAAGATGAGCAACTCTGAATTCAAGTCTGGAGGCAAACAGGTATTAAATGTTCAGTATTTAACTGCTATTAGCTTAATTTCTCATTACCATATTAAGATCTTTTGTTTTGTCTTGTCTAGAATGGACTGATCATGAGTCCTCCTGAGAAGTTTAAGCTGAAGTCCTGCATCAGACGGAGGACTGACTCGATTGACAAGCGATTCTGCTTTGACATTGAGGTGGTAGAAAGGTGTGTTCACATAATGGCACGCATGACATTGAGAGAAATTTGAGAGCTGCAGGAGACGAGAGTTATGTTGTGTTTACTTCTTTCTTCAGTCTGTCATTTTCAACACTCTCCTTCCTTCCATTTCTTCTTTTCTCTCCTCATAACTGAAGAGGTAACCCCTGTGAAGGGCTTCTGTTCAGTTATCTGCAATGTTTCTATAAAGTCCATCGGTATGTTGCAGTTCTCTCCTAAACTGCTGGCGTGTTCTAATAATAATAAAATCTCTTTTAATAAAAACAATCTCCCTTCCCCCTAAATGTGGAGCATTTAAGTTACTTTTTAATGCTATATAACAGTGCTCTAAACATTGACATTTTACTGTTTTTTCTATCACTATATGCAAAAAAAAAAAAAAACTTGACATGTTGTTCAATAAGTGAATATGTTCATTAAATAACTGCACTTAAGCTTTTGAGTTATTAAAACTAGTGAAACAGTCTTTTTGACTGATTTATTGAAAATTGCTGAAAATTTGCTCACCAACCGATCCTCTGCAGTGAATGGGTGCCGTCAGAAAGAGTTTAAACAATTGATAAAAGCATTACAATAATTCACAAATAATCCAAACGACTCCAGTCCATCAATTAACGTCTTGTGAAGTAAAAAGCTTCCATGTTTGTAAGAAATCCATCAACATGCTTTTAACTTCAAACTGTTGTTTCCGGCTAAAATACAAGTCCTCTATCCGTAATATTGCTCCTTCCAGTGAAGTCATCTCATCTGAATCAGGAGAGAAATATGCACAGATCGACCACAAACAAAAACAGTCCAAAACAATTGGTGTTGTTGGTGGATTTTGATGTGAGAAGACAACAGGGGAGGACTTTTCCACTGGAGGAAGTGTTATTATGAAGTACAGACTCATATTTTGGCCAGAAGTGACGGTTTAAAGTTAAAACATCTTAATGATGGATTTGTTTCTTACACACACAGCTTTTCACTTCACTAGACGTTAATTGATATACCGTAGATTTTGGATTACTTGTGGATTATTGTGATTTTATTAGCTGCTTGGACTCTCATTCTGACGGCACCCATTCACTGCAGAGGACAAACTCACCTACATCTTGAAAGGGGGCTAGTATATTTTCAGCAAATTTTCATTTTTGAGTGAACAATTCCTTAAAATTAGTCAGTTCATAAGAGCCATGGTTTGTTATTCAAACTAGCACTGTATGACTGGTTTTGACTAGAGCTAGTGATGATAACACAAAAGGCAGGTGTGTGTTTGTTTCATTATTTGGTATCTGGCCCTTTAACTCATTTCATTCATTCAGTCTCCAACCTCACAGCTCAGGTAAAATATGATTCCCATGCCGTGGCGGAGTTGATGAATTGCAGTGAAGGAAAAACTTCTACATAATACTGCTTGCATAACTCTGTTTCCTTTTTGCTACACTGCAGCATATGGATTTGGTTTGCAGGCTTTGGAAACATTTCATTATTCGTTGGCATAATGCTTGGAACTTCTTTTTAAAAATCCTGGTTATAAACAGATAAATAAATAAAACAAAATGCAAAATTCTTACACCTTACACTAGTAGTTTAGAGTTAACATTTATCAGTGTGTCCCACAGGCATGGTATCATCACCCTTCAGGCTCTTTCTGAATCCAACAGACGGCTGTGGATGGAGGCCATGGATGGAAAAGAGCCGGTAAGAGCAACCACCCAGCCTAAATGAGACTCTGCTCTCGGTTTGATTAACATACAGTGGGTACGGAAAGTATTCAGACCCCCTTAAATTTTTTCAATTTTTTCATGTTGCAGCCTGATACTACAATTGTTTAAATGCATTTTTTTCTCATTAATCTACATGCCGTACCTCATAATGACAAAGTGAAAACAGAATTTTAATAATGTCTGTAAATTTATTAAAAAGAAAAAACTGAAATATCACATTTACATAAGTATTCAGACCCTTTACTCCACACTTAGTTGAAGCACCTTTGGCATTAATTACAGCTTCAAGTCTTTTTGGGTATGATGCAACAAGCTTTGCACACCTGGATTGGGGGAGTTTCTGC